>JALLPC010000311.1:0-14409 GCA_036940045.1 Stephanocyclus meneghinianus | reverse complement strand
TGGTCCAACTGGTACATGGTTCAGTACTGCCGGCGGGGTTGATGTCACCCCTTCTGATTTGATCTTCATCCCACCATCCTATCGAACAAATGTTGAGTTGATGTCACTCGTGTCTTTTAGGCCTGACATTTGAGTTTGACCTAAGCGCTATCATCCTGGAGAAAAATACCCCTCTGCACACACAAATGACAATAACCATTCCACTGAAGCAGTGGATCAAAGGTGCCTTGGAAACCAGCCGCATTAGCAAAGGCACCGCGACACTCTCCCCAGCTTACATCGAGAGCTCGCTCCGCATCGCCATCGCATTGACGCGACAAATTAGCGATGTTGAGGGATCATCAAGTCGCGGGCTTTTTGAGGAAATTGCGTCATTGCCGCCTCCTTTCCCCGCCGCCTGTATCGAGTGGGCAGAATGTGTCACGGTCAGTTTGAAAACCGATGGCGACCTCCTCGAACACGACGTCTCCTCTTCAATTCAACTCCCAACGGCCTTCTCCTATCACGCAGCTGACTTCGGCGACCTTCTCGATGATATTGCACATGGCATCGAGGCAGAAGGGGCCAAACTGCGAGAATCGACAGCCGCGGCGCTGAGAAAAGTAAGCCCTAGCTATTTCAACATTGAATGCGCTCAAATTTCATACAGAAACGCTGCTGCGAATCGCGTTGACGCGCCCAGAGAAAAACTGCTGCGAATTTACACGCTTGGACTTGTGTTTTACGAGTTATTTTCTGGAGGAGAATTACCGCCACTTGAGATGTTGGCCGTTTTGTCTCCAAATGGGGATAATCTCGCGGTCATTTCTTCAAGCCAAGCGGACGGGGAGGTTCGAAAGTCTGCGAGTTGTAATGGAGCGCTGTTGAACGATTTTGGAAGCACAGTGGATGTGTCAGATGACATTTCCTTGGAGGGGGCCTCGAACCATGACAATTTTGAACATAGTGATTCTAACAATGGGTATCGCACTGGTTCCGTTAGCAACAAAAAGCATGCTGCTTCCTTTACATCCCTGCCGTCCGTAGCAGCATCCACTGGCGCTATCCTTTTTTCTTCTCCATTACACGTGGCAAAAGTTTGTAATGTTTTAATGAAAAAAGTCATGCTATGTAAATTTTATCGTTGTCTTACAAAAAATATCATGGTCAAAAAAATTAAAGGCTTGAAAACACTTAGAATTTGCTACCAAATTGACAAGGTAATTGTGCTAACAACTTAGTCACAAAGAGGATTACTAGCAGNCTCGTCATTGCCTTCGCATGGTCGCCATCAAGTGCTTTCCAGCTGGCATCACCGAACAGATCATTATGGACATTGCTAGCCGAGGAATGGAAGGGGGAGGTTGCGTCCAATACAGAGGATGGACGCATTAAGGGGTGCAGCATTACTCCTGTGGGGGAGACGGAGTTCACTATTCGAATTGATGGGTAAGCTGTCATTATTGTTCGAGGCATTTGCGCCGAGTCGTGTCGGCCTTACTAGTTTTCAATCGCGCGTTCATCCATACTTTCATGTTTGTCATCTGGCTCATTTTTACCGTTCATCCTCTCGCCGTCTTAACATCACTATACCACAAGCATCGAAGCCGACCTGGGCAAATTCGGCCTCGCCATCTACAAAAAAATCACCAACGACGCCCGCCAACAACGCTTCCAAGGCTTCAAACCGGGCACCATCCCGCCTCACCTCCTCCCCACCTACAAAGCGTTCACCATGGATGAAGTGGCCCGCGAGGCGGTGTTGGAGGCCATGCAACAGGATGACATACGGCCATTTGAGAGTTGCAGGGCAGATTTGGTGATTGCGGAGGTGGCTATTCCTCCGAGAAAGGCTACAAAGAAGAAGAAAAAGAAGAGGGGTGGTGGAGATGGAGAGACGAAAGAGATGGAAGGGGAGCAAGAGGCGGAATGGATGGTCTTTGATAACATGAAAGATGCCTTGAAGGCCGGCTGGGAGGTGAGTTCATGATGTCGTGTCTCCTTTCGATATCGTTGTTTCACCCTAGAAAGACTGCTCATTGGAATTCGTAACTTATCATTCATTTTCTCTACAAATCTTAGCCAGGAGAAAGTTTTAGCTTTCTCGCTACGAAATGCAAAGGGCAGAAGCTGAAAGATGTAAATACTGCAGCCTCCCCAAGTTTGGCAACACTGAAAGATTAGATTAGAATCTGTTTTCACGAATTGAGTACCTAGATCTGCTGACATGTACCACATGGAACTGCTCGGATAACTGATGATCCGCGTCGCCGTTTGCTTGTTACAGTATTGAGATCTACTTATACCTGCACTAAATAGTAAGAACAAGAGGCAACTTTTATGTCTCCATTAGGTTTATGTGTAGCACCCACCTGCTGTTATGACAAGACAATGCTTCTATCACGCAAATCACAAAATAGCCTCTTTACAAGCAAAATCCAATTAAATATCCACCATCACAACCGGCAAACATACGAACTACTCTGTGTAACATACCTGACCCAACGATACGGCGTGTACCCCGGCAAATTCTCCGCAATCTTCAAATATCTCACCTGCAAACTGCTAACATTATACATTGGAATTTCGAAATTCATGTTGATTGGCCCAATCTCCCTTCGAATTTGGCTCGTACACGGTCCTCCGAGCGACACCTTGGCTCTCATAGTCTGCTCCGTGCATCCAGGAAACTTTTTCAAATTCCAAACAATCTTTTTCTCCTTCGTCACATACTCCGCATGAACTCCCACAGCCGCCGGAGTGCTCACCACCGAACATGATGCCGCACTCGTTATCCCGGGCAGTGGAATCTCTATGGATACGTTCGCCCCAAAATGATTGTCGGGTATCTCCGCCCGAATGTGTACGGCGATCTCTAATTTGTTGGGTTCCACCTCTTCAATGGAGGGAAAGATTCGAAAGGGTGCTTTGAATTCTCCCGTCATACGGTAGTTAAGGACAACGAATTCTCCGTCGGGGGGATGGAAGGAGAGGGTTCTACCATTTTCCCATTCCGTTAGGTTGACGCAATCGTTGAAGTTGATGTCATCGACGAATGTGTAGGATGAGTAGGCAGAGGAAGAGCCGTTGTTTTTGCCAATCACGAGATCCTCATTGAGTGCGAGACGAAGTTGAGGGTTACCGGCTAGATAACTCTTCATTTGAATGCATCCATCGATGGTGCTGTTGAGTACGTATCCGTTGTTTGAGAAAACGACATTAAGTCTTTCTAATATGTCGACAAAAATCTCATTTTTCTGATTGGCCGAGAGACTGGTCTTTCTTCCGTCGGCATCCACCGATGAAATGACAGGTTTGTGAACGGCGCTAGCATTGGCAGTTTTTGGATTAATCATTTTTCCAGTATCTGCGACTTTCGATACGACAATGGGTTCGTTATAGACAAATGCTTTAAGGTTTTCAGTCTGAGTGACTTGTGGATAGCCATAGTCCAATAGTTCATCGAGCAGTTCGTAGAGTAGGATAAAGTTTTTCCGGATGGATTCTTCCGAGAGAGTGCCGCAGTAGTCTTTGAATACTTTGGCGATTTTGGACAGCAGCTGGAGTGGTATGAATTGGTGGCGAGGGTCGAATGAAGGTTCAATGCGTGAGAAACATGGCGTAAACAAGATGTAAATGCACCTCGGACAATGTACACAAAACAAACTTATTCCAGCACACAACCGCATCACTCGCATCGTCTCACCTCAATGACAACTACCGGACTGACATTCTTCTCGGTGGCACATCCAAAAATCAATCCATTTCTCTTGATGTGCATATAACTGTACCCATCTGGCATGACAAACACCGGCGGCGCATCTCCTTTCTTCTCTAACTTTTCCTCCCCCCATTTCCCGCCCGCAGCCCCGCCCAAGCCACCCGTAAGGCCCAGCGTGGTGTCCATGCCCGGCGTGCCCGGCGCCACTCCGTCCCAGAATTTGACCTTGCGAAAAAAGGCTTCGGTGTGCGATCGCTCGTGGGCCAAGAGCGACGAGCCGGCCTTGGCGCGATACGTTTTGGCGATCACGGTGTCGCCGCGGGGAGACAGAACGAAGAAGTTTACTATCATGGCTGGCTAACACAGATTACGTGGGGTCAGTTGGTCTTGGTGTGTGTTGCTGGGAGAGGTGGAAGTGCGGCAGCAGTCATGGAGGGTACCACTCTTGTGAGGGGAATATTTTGTGTGTTGGGGTGGGCGGATCGTTGGTGTGTGTGGGTGCAACACATCGCAAATGTGCCGTAAAAGGCCCAACTCGCACGGGTATCAACAGTATATTATTATGGTGTTGTATCTACACTTCTTCAAGAGCATTGGAACAATGACGAAAATGGGGGGCGACCTTTCCCACCGACCGATAAATTGCGAAAATATGCTATCTACAAAAACTAACTACCGTACGAAATATACAGTCGTCTCTATCAACTGAGCGCCACATGTTTCAATTGGATCAAGTACCATATTGTACCATAGCCTTATAAGTATCTCACGTAAAAAAGTGAGAACCTAATCCAATTGTCATATCATTCTTTTATTATTATCAAGAAATCATAAAAATTATCGTATCATGAGAAACCGATTAAAGGTATCCAACAATATGTACGCATGTACTAAGTAGTAACAGTGAGCCATTTTTTTCACATGTTTTCCATACCCCGAAAACGACACCACACAAGTTCCCACCTATTGTACCTACTGAACGCACAACTGATAACTGTTGAACTGAATGACAGCATCTCAATCACCGGTCGTCGCCGCCTCGCCTTCATGATAAACTACACCACCTCTTCAATCTAACCCACACCCCCAAAGAACCATGGTGTCCACCTCGCCACCCGATGCCAATGACAAAGAGGCCCGCCGCGAAAAACACAAGAAGCGCATGAACAAAATCCTCTTCAAGGCGTGGAATCTTCCCTCCGCCGCACCGTTTCAGGATGGTGCCAACCAGGGCGCATCGGGGGCGGCCGCCGTGGGGGATTTGACCACGGTGGGTGAGAACTTGGATAAGGGACTTTATGAGCATGGGAGGACGGGATGGGAGGCCTTTGCTAGGGATATGGGACGGGTTTATAATGCTCATTTGATGAGGTGAGTTTACCAACGGCCCTTGTGAGGTGCAATTCATTTGCATCGCTAGTAAATTGTTTGGTTCATCGAGGAGTATGATTTCTTTGCTCTTTTTGAAGGGGTTCCAGGATTCGTTTGTCGTGTTTATGTTTCCGTTGTTGCAGCTGTCTCGGCAAATTGCGTATCTCATAATTTCATTGGGGGGTCGAAGAATTTTCGTCCGTCGTCAAACTTCGCTCCAGTCGCAATTCGTACCAAGATATTTGCAAATTCATCCTGCTTCAATTTCGTTTATCGCTAAGTTCTTGAGCGTTGTTTACATTTGCCGCAACTGTATGAACCTGCACAGTTTGAATGGATGACATATTGTGTGTTTTTATTGGCAACCTTTCCAGGGCTGCATTGGAATTATCCTTATCACCAACCAATGACCACATTCTTCTTTTCGCCTTGGCGTCGTTTTTCGATCGACTTCATTAGAAAAGGAAAACACGCCGTTACAGCACAAACTCACCTACAGAAAGTAGGTGACTTCTTCGCAAAAATTGACCCCATTCTCGGAGACATTGTCCTCAATTCCAAACCATCCGAGACTGAGCTCTACTCCAATGATGCCACCAAGAATCATACCGGGAAGAGGAAGAGCTCAGACGTTGATGAATCGCTAAATAGCTCTCCCAGGAAGAAAGCGCATGCGGGGAGTAATAATGGGAGCTTGACGCTTAGCCAACGCGAAAAGAAGGGGATCCAAGCCCTGGCCATTTATTTGGAAGAACGAGGAGGTAGATCCATCAAATACACCCTTTGCCATCATATCGTGTCATTTTACCGCAAAATCTCACATTCACACCACACTCACGCAGGCGAACGGAGTCAAAGCGATCTCTTTCGATGCAAGGTCATACAAAGACACGGAGGAAGATACGACACACTCTTTTTCTCTGCCGAGAACAAACGATTCAAAACCATGGCGGAAATAGCTCGATTCCTTAACTTAGATGACAGACCCGCCAATAGTGGAGGCGGGAACAAGAATCGTTCTCGAAGCAAAGGCGGTCATCGCCAGATCAATCGAACCCCCAAGGAGTCCGAACGAAAAAAGCTCAAGCGAGAACTCGACAAGCTGCATAAAGCCTACGCCAAGGCAGCGAAACTGCTAGAAGATCATAAAAATGACACTCCCGTCGTTAATTTCCCCGTGGTCGATGACTATCTGCGGGATGATGGGTCGCATGCCGCCCGAGCCCACCGTGAAGGAAGAATCGTCCCCCCCTCAGATATCGAATCATTCCCCGGTATACCGACGCATTGCATACCCGACATGCTTTTGGTGTGGGATTTCTTGTGCACCTTCGGTCGGACTTTGAGTTTGGAACCGATCGATTTGGATGATTTTGCGGCGGCGTTGTCGTTTCATCCATCGCCCAACAACGAGACGCAGGCTACTGATTCTGAAGAGATGAATAATTCGTCATCTGTATCCAGTATTCCTGTCTACTTATCCGAATCTCACATAGCGTTGCTGCGGCTGTTAATTCACGACCCCACAAGTGATTCCTGGTGGTGGAGCGTGCTCGAAACACCTGAAATGGTTGAAGAAGAAGGCGATGAATACCTCAATGCCGTTGACAAAAAGCGCAAGATGGCAACTGCTGTCTTTAAGACTGACATGGAAGGTTTGTTAAATGTTGAAGAGAATCCCGAAGTGACAATCAAGTGGTTGCAGGCGTTGGATGACGTTCGAAATATGAAAATAGACTACAGTGGCCCCATCAAGAGTGCTGTCAAGAGTGCCATATCTATAACGACAAATCATCTCGTGAAAACTTATTTGAAGAAAGCCATGCGCAAATGGAGAGTAGGGTCTGCAGGGTTTGTGAAACGCGCGGTCGTGTGGCTCAGTGACAAGGTTCGAGAAGCACGCCCCGATCTTTGGGGTAGAGCGCTCAGTACAGAAGAGATAATGGAGCACAAGAAGAGCGTTATAGCGGAAGCAGCTCTTGAAATGGATCGAATTGCTGAAGACAATGACGACGACGCTGCAGTCGATGTTAGCCTCGATGAAGACTCAGAAGAGGAATCCGAGTCCGATGAAGACGAAATGTCCGATGACGAAGATGAATATGCAGATCAAACTGAACCTGCTGCGTCGCCTTCCAAGCAGGCATGCTCCGTGACCCCGAAAGAAAATGATGACATAACACCTGTTTCTACGTTCGTTCCGACCAAACCGGTCCCTAGCATGGTAGACTTGTTGCTTCCGCCAGCGAAGCCTTCGTTGGATTTGCTTCACGCTCTGACATGGCCACCTGTGCTCGGAGCTACGACCCTTCGTGTATTTCATTGGTACAAACGCCGACGGAACGAAGTGGATGATAGCATACGAGAATTCAGACAACTCAAACCTATGTCTGTCGCAGAGCGCCGTAGAAGAGAATTATGCGCATCGCTGAGAATATTATCTGAGTGCGGGGATCAATCAGGTGTTAATGACAACCATGTGGAGAGTGCCATACAGCATTTATGTGATGGCGAGGACTATCTTGCCTTGACTGCTGTACAGAGGTTGTGCATATTACGTATTCTTATTGAAGCTGCATACGACACCCACCATGTCCAGCAGACCATCGAAGATAACTTCAAGGCGAGAATGAATGCTGTTAAAGCACTGGACGCAGAGGAAAGACGGGCAAAGAAGGAGTCTCGCGAAGAACTCGCTGCAATTGAGGCTGCCGCAAGAGAGCGTTTGGCTAAGGAAGCCCGGGAAGCTTTCATTGAGAAGAAGCGCCAAGAAGTCTTGGAATGCATTGATGAAACAGACCTCACCGAGGAGGATGTCGAGAATATGGAAGACGATGAGCTCATAGAGTTTGATGACGAAACGAAAGCGGAATATGATGCTCTTCCCACGCCTGAGAGTTTCAACAAAGTCGATGTCAATGCAATGGTCACTAAAATACAAGAGGAAACTGCTTTTGGAACCGAAGTGCTCACAGTTCTTTCTCTTAAGGAGATCGAAAAGAAAGATGTTGAATATTTGAAGTCGCTGGAGGACGAGTTGGATTCAATAGGGGATCTTAGTTCACAGCAGCGCAATAGTGCTGCTAGTCGAGAGATGTCTGCTAGGATTGATCGGCTACGAAAAGAAATCACAAACGTCACTGATAAGTCACAAACTCTTTCGGAGGATCGACACATAGCCATCGATGGTTTGAAAGATGCCATTGAAGACGGAACCGTCAAAACTCTTCGTGCAGCAATCAGAGCTGCCAAACTTGCTCGACTTTCTGGTGACGATGACAAGACAGGCGGGGTTTGGGCTTTGGATTTGCTTCGTGACGCAGCATTGGAGCTCAAAAATGCAGAAAGTCGTAAGCGTGTCACAGAAGCTCAGAAAGATTTGATTGCCAAGAGGAATAAATGTTTTATTCGCACTGACCCACTTGGAAAGGACCGTTTCCAATCATCTTTTGTTCATTTTGATTACGACAAAAGTAGCCGGATATGGGTGGAGAGAGACCTCGTTTTGCATAAGAATGATTCAGAAACCAAAGACGAAAACGCAGTACTTCTAAGTAACTCCTCCTCAGCGTCGATCGGTGCTCGTGACCAATACGAAGACTTTTTGGCTCAAGACGAGCAAAACGAACTGCATGGAGAGGCTTTCCTTTCATTCGCGAGACAAGAATATCACCCTTCAGCAGAACTCTCAACGCTGAGTAAGCACCATTGGTCTTGCTACACAACTGATAGATCCCTACGAGTATTGGTTAAGAACCTAACTGGAAAATGTACTCAAGAAAAAGAACTGAAAGAAGCCTTGAAGGAGACACTCGAGACTATGGCATTGGCATCTGGGGAGAAATCGTCAACGAATCTAGTACACGTTGAAGATATTCCATCAGAAATTAAAGAGGGAACCGAATTCCGCACGTCAGGAGACGATGAAGCCTTTGATGGAGCGAAGCGATTTGCGTTAGATGAAGATATTAACTTTCTGTGCACAGTGTCTTCTGCAGTTGGCAGACGAATCAGATTGCGACGAATCCCTGACCCAGATAGAGCTCCGGATCTTGCTCAATATAGGATGGGTACTATCACCGGATGGAGACCGAGCGGGGCACCAAATGACAGGCCTTCATCTGCGGAGTCCGACGAGGGAACTTCGACAGCCATTTGGAGACTTGCGCTCGATGACGGTGGCGAACTCCACATATCCGCAAGTGAGGTCGTCGATGGCATGATCCGTGCCATCAAGTGGTCGACTCAATACCCTGGTTACGTTGAACATGATGCACCATTCCTGTCTTATAGAAATGGCCACGGAAAGTTTTGTGGGCGCGCAGCAGAAGCCCCATCTTCTTTGACACCCCTTGCATTTGCCAAACAACTGCTGAAGAAGGAACAGGATCTGTATATGCCCATGAAGAATAGAACGTTTGAAAATAACTGGGGTGGAAAGAGTGGTGCCAGGAATGCTTGGGTTTCGTCGCTGAAAGAGTACGGCCACAATTTTGATGCCGTTCGTGATGGTCTACTTACTTTGGAAGACGCATTTTTTCACCTTGCCGGCGGCTTTGATAATTCAAACATCACGAGTGATGCCCCACCCGATGGTCTTTCGAATCAAGGATCACACGGGGACTCCAATCAAGCGAATGCTTCCGCAGAGGCTGCAGAANTCACACGGGGACTCCAATCAAGCGAATTCTTCTGCAGCCTCTGCGGAAGTTCTTGGCTCAACAAACGGAAACTCAAATCTAGACACCGTCATGCCTGCAGATCCTCGAGATTCAACCAAGCTGATTGGAAAAGATTTATTCTACGATGAAAGCAGTCGCTTTGACATTGAACTCGAATCCCTAAGCAACGATGTTAAAGGACTATGGAACAGCCCCGACACTCGAGAAATATTCCGTGAGATCATGTCAGTATGCAAAACCGTAAGCATTTTGGCACTGGGACTGGACTTGATTTGCCGGAACTGCCAATCATACATTAATCGAACCAAGGCCTCGTTGGTTCAGACTTCAGCAAAAGAGGGGGAGCATTCACTGAGTACCTCTGTTGGAAGAAGACGCGCTGCATTGAAGCATCCTGGGGCCTATTCTGATTTCTTTTAGCCTGCGATAATAGCTATTAACATTTTCCAAGGATTATTTACACCTGAGCGAGAGAATACAGTAACAATGCCTCTGGGAAGAATACGTGATGCATTGCATCAATATCAGATGTATTTAGTTTATAAGAGCTGTAAATAATTGCTTACAACCATTTACATGTACATATTATTTACAGTGAAGTGGGCACAAAGCAATCTCCGAGAATAATTCTTTCCTCAGCTTCTTGATACTGCAGAAGATGTGTTTAAGTATGCATTAATTTGTCTCAACAATCAGACGCAAAGTTCAGTTGTTCTGTCTTGGACTCATCAACTACAAGATTCAGTTGTTGTTACGATTTCATTAGGAAGATCGCCAGTGAATAAGTTATCATTGAGGCAAAGTAATGAGAGATCCAAGTTATTTTCTATCTCAGGTGGAAATGTGCCAGTAAACATGTTATCATTGATTGAAAGCTTTTGCAAATCTTTCAACTCTCCAAAATCTGACGAGACAGTTCCTGTTAACTGGTTCTCATAAAGATAAAGTCCAGTGAGCTTTTTCAAATGTCCAAGTTCTGATGGAAGGCTCCCTGTTAATTGATTTCTCATTAGCGAGAATTCCATCAGCTCATTCAAATTCCCAAGCTCAGGTGGTATTGTTCCCCGAAAAAGATTTGTGTTGAGGAATAGCTGAGTCAGTCTATTCAAATTTCCGAGCTCTGAAGGAAGAGATCCTGTAAGTTGATTATTTCCAACAGAAAGTTCTGTTAGCTCTTTCAAATTACCAAATTCAGATGGAAGAGTGCCTGTAAACTCATTTGAATACAGCCAGAGTCCAGCGAGCCTGATTGCTTTCCCCAACTCTGACGGAAGGCTGCCTTCAAAGTTATTTTCCATTACAGACAGTTTAGTAAGCTCATTCATAGCACCAAATTCAGATGGAAGAGTACCCTGAAACTGATTTTGATTTAGATAAAATTCAGTCAGCTTGTTCAGCTGTCCAAGCTCAGTCGGAAGAGTTCCTGTTAGTTGGTTAACACCTACTTCAAAGTAAGCGAGGACTTTCAAATTGCCAAGTTCAGAAGGAAGACTTCCTGTTAACTGATTTGTGTACAGCCACAGTCCAGTGAGCTTGTTTAATTTCCCTAACTCTGATGGAAGACTGCCCCGAACCTGATTTTCATTTAGATTAAATTCGATCAGCTCATTCATATTGCCAAGTTCAGCTGGAAGAGTGCCTGAAAACTTGTTCCGATTGACATATAGAGCAGTTAGCTTGTCCAACTGCCCAAGCTCTGTAGGAAGAGTTCCAGTCAACTTGTTCAAGCCAACATCCAGAATATCAAGTGATATAAGATTGCCAAATTCAGATGGAAGAGTCCCTGTGAACTCATTGGAAAACAGCTTAAGTTCGAGCAGCTTGTTCAAATATCCAAGCTCTGATGGAAGGCTACCTTTGAGCCGATTATCATAGAGATGGAAATGAGTAAGCAAGTTCAAATTTCCAAAATCAGAGGGAATGGTTCCCTCAAACTGATTTTCATCAAGATAGAGTACCGTCAGCTCTTTCAAATGTCCAATCTCTGATGGAATATTTCCTGTGAACTGTTTTTCGTTAACGAGAAGCACAGTGAGCTCATTCTAACTCCCGGATTCGGACTGAACTAGATCAATAAAAATCGAATGACTTTACCTTATTCCCATTAAGCCAAAGTTCAGTTAGCTCCACCAAGTTACCAACCCCTGACGGAATACTGCCAGTGAACTGATTATTGTTCAGAGTCAGTACAGTGAGATCTTGTAAACTTTCGATCTCTCGAGGAAGAGAACTCAAAAGCACATTTGTATGAAGTTTAAGTTCGATCAGTTTGCGCAAATATCCAATCTCTGATGGAATGCTGCCTTTGAGATCATTACCGTAGAGATGGAAATGAGTTAACATTTTCAAACTTCCCAGTTCAGATGGAATAGTTCCTGTAAACTGATTGTCATCAAGATGGAGGTGGTCAATCAGTGCAAAAGACTCTACTAACCACGACGGGAAAGTGCCGTGAAACTGATTCAGTGCAACACTAAATTTAGTCAGTGCATTCAGATGTCTGAGGTCGGATGGGATAGTGCCTGTGAATTCATTAGAAAAAAGATCAATGTAAGTCAGCTTTTGAAGGTTTCCAAGCTCAGATGGAAGAGTCCCATAAAATTTATTGATTCGGATGTCCAGATGGGTCAATGATGTCAACTTTCCAAGCTCGGATGGCAGTGTCCCGTAAAGATAATTAGATCCCAATGACATTTTCTTAAGATATCGAAGACCAGCAATCTCTGGTGGTATTGTCCGGATCAATTCTTCACTATCTAAACGTCACACACGGAGTGAGCACAATGAAAAGGCCCAAAGCTGTCTGTCATTCAAGACAAAAACTCACCCAATTCCAACTTGATAACAGTGCCATTATTTCCGCACCATACTCCGCTCCATTCGCATTCACTTGATGAAGAAAGCCACGATTCAGATATGCTGAACTCAAATGACAGAAGTGCAAGAATGTATCGCTGATATAAATTTGAATCTGATACTTGGAGTTGTGAATCATCTGTGTTCATTATCCAGTCTAAAGCCAGGCCACGATTCCCATCAAATGTCGCATTCCGTTGAAGTACATTCGCTTCAATCTCGTACCTCACACTTACTGATGGTTGCGGTGAAAGACTGACAATTGATGGCTGTGATGACGGTGAGAAGGATCGATTGTTAGGTTGATTAGATCCTGTCGATTCGCTAATAGAAGCCTCATCTCGAGGTGCAAACATGACCGCTAGGACGACCGCGAGAACAAGAGCAGCAGCAACGCATACTAAAATCAAGTAAGCATGACGTTTCCGTAGAGATACCCTACTTGGGTCAGGCTCCACAAGCTCGGCAACCTCTGCAATTTGTACCTCCTCTGGTGCATTTTCTTCGACCATGAATGCTTCAGGGATTACAATTACATCCTCTTTTTCATCTTCTCTGTGCACACTTTCGTATGGCGATGAATGAGAGAGCCCATCGGTCACTGCCCTCGGGAGATTTGAAGTTTCATGGGTAATCGGAGGTGAGGATAGCAGCCCATAATTGATATTAGCTGCGGTCTGGAATACACTTGATTGTTGCAAAATTTCTTGGTTTGGGAGTGAATGATCTTGGTTCGTGTGATCTGGTACAGCTACTGGCAGTAGTTCTGGTCTCGGGAAGGCTGCTCGTTCAACTTGACGACTAGCTGACTGCTCGTGTTTTGCCCATTTCGCTATTTTGGCTCGAGACAAGTTCTGAGTTCCGGGGACATTATTATTTGCTGACGGGACATAAGGGACGGGTGCGCCCTCCTCATCTGCCAACGTTTCTGCTGCAATCTTTTCGGATGCTGACCCGTCCTCAAAGTTATAACAGTGTCCGCTGAAAGGAATGGGCGGGCCATCGTCATTGGCATTGTCCAGCACCTCGAATAAGGATGCGGCATCTTCAATCTCTATATGTTTTGGCTTGCTCTCGAAACTTTGAAAACGCAAATTATCCGTGGGAGGAGATGTCAGATGCCCTGCTATGGCCGGTGCTCCTACAATCTCCTTCTCGTTTGATGAATCGGGTATGTCTGGAGAGATACTTCCAGTCCCAGTATTGGCACCGCCACCGTCGCCAGTGTAAATATAAATATCACCACGATGCTCGGAGGAAGCTGCTTGTTCGTCTGCCGACCTGTCGCTGTCAGGGACAAGGGAAGTGAAACCTGATGAATCGCGATTCAAGCGACTGCGAAGCTCTACCTCTTCCTCTTTCAATTGGAACCACTCACGAGTAAATTTGGAAGTATCACCTAACTGTTGGAGCACAACCTGATACCGATGTGAGATATTTGCCTGTCTCTCTCCATCAAATGCATCTGAAGCATCAAGTGCATTGGTAGTCAAATTAGAATGTGATTTAGACATGATACACTCTTATTTTTTGTGTCGATATAGAGTAAGGATAGAGTAAGTACCTTTGTGTTGGCTCTGTCTGGGAAGAGCACCAAATCAGCCACATTCAGCCACGTCCAACTCTGTCCAACCAGGTCTGGTTTGGTACTCGGATAAAAATTCTACGAAAGTCCCTTCAAGTGATCAACGTGTTTGATGTTTTTCAGCAACCATCAAAATCATACAATTTCCCGCGATTTTCACCTAGTCATCATACAAATTCTGTATGATTTTGACGAGTCCGAGAAAAGTGCGAACT
>JALLPC010000310.1:0-14425 GCA_036940045.1 Stephanocyclus meneghinianus | reverse complement strand
GGTATCCATACCTACCTCGCCGATGTACTTCCTCCGTTACAGGGTATTTTTATCACTTGAGAATCCGTGATGATACAATAAAAGGTGACCAGGAATCGCCAAATCGCTTGTACATAAGGTACAACGGAATCTGTAGAATTCCCAAGAAACCCGGTTCCTCCAGTCACGAAACTGGACGCCCCATTCTTGAGACTGGACAAGTTTCCCAACATTTTCTCGCGATCTTGCTTGAGGAAGAGTTCTCATCAGATTCCTTTTTCAGGTGTATAGTGCCAAATGGCGTACCATACCATATAATAATATGGTCCAGCAGTATAATACAAAACACCCCTCCGTGTCACTCGAAAGACATGCAACAGCAGTATAAATCTGCATAAATATCAAGCGAAATGTAACCAAACACACAGATCAGAAACACACCCCACTTCGATCGAATCAATCACGATGCTCTTCTCTTTGCTACTATTGCACATCGCCTTTGCCGTCGTATCCAACATTCTTCTAGTCGATTCGTTCATTACGACGGCGTTTCTACCGCGCAGAGCTCACTTCATCGACAAGGTCCATCTCTCGCCACCCGCCTCATTTTTCAACAGTGAGAGACGCTTTTCAACCCGGTTGATTGTCACGCACACTGCCTCCTTGTTTCCCGAGACGGACATCGATGCCAAACGACAAGAGAAGGAGGCGGACGACGACGCGGTAAATGTCGTGTTGGTCACGGGCTTTGAATCTTTCAACCGGTGAGTTCGTCCAGTGCAATCGTCCATGACTTATAAGGGGCTCAATACTGTGGATCTCGACTCATGGATTGCAACTGCAACACAGAGATCTCTACGAGAAAGCTGGAGCGCTGTTGCCGCCAGAATGTAAAATTAATCTCAAAGGTACGCAACACAATGCAACGCAACGCCACTCGTTTTGGTGGAAGGAGGCATCTGTCAGACTGCCTCCTTCCTATCCCAAGAAATGGATCTCACTCGCATTCCTGCTGCACACTCTCTGAAAAATATATCTGTCAAACATGTGACGTAAACTAACCTCCAGTATTTGCTGACTCGGACATTCGATCTTCCTCCGACCCGTCTCAAAACGAATTCTCGCGAGCGCTGAGAAAGGCGGATATTTTCATCGGATCCTTACTTTTCGACTACGACGACGTGGTCGCCGTGGCATCGCTTCTGCCGCACGTTCGCGGGCCTCGTCTCTTGTTTGAGTGTGCCACGGAACTCATGTCATGTACGTTCCTTCGTTATGTTGGAGGGATTCATTTTGTTGTCCCTTGCGCAAAACAACACTGAAAGACGCCATGCCGTCATTTTCTCAGTCAATCGGGTCGGGAAATTCAACATGGAGCATACCGGAGATGGTCCACAGGGTCCTCCTCCTGCGGTGAAGGCCATATTGAGCAAGTTCTCTTCGGGGAAAGAAGAAGACAAGATCAGTGGATACCTCAAAGTGAGTCGAAATTGGATTCGAATCGTATGAATCGTGCTGTGACTTCGCAATGTAACAATCCATTGCTTTGCAAAGATGCTAAAATTTGGACCAGATCTCCTGAAATTCATTCCCGGCGAGAAGGCCAGTGATTTGAGAACATGGTTGGAATCCTACAGATTTTGGAACCAGGTGCGAACGGTTGCTTCTAATGAACCGGTCCTCACACATGAAACCCTTGATATATCGCCCACTCCTTTATCAAACTTTACTCGCAGGGAGGGATGAATAACGTCAAGGCCATGCTTCAAATTGTTACCCAACATTGGCTTTTAGAAAATCAAAAGGGAGAGAAACAGACACTCGCGGCATTGGAGTCTTTGCCCGTACCTCCGCTGGAAGTAACGCCCGATATTGGTTTGCTTCATCCGCTGCTTACGGCGAGAGAAGGTACAACTCGATTCGCAACGAACCCGAAGTCATGTAAGACTCCCTTACGTGGTCAGCCCTTGCTTGTTCGCATTGTGTGCCTTTCTCACGTAGTGCTTCTTTGGTGAACAACACAATAATATAGACCTCGAGTGGAGACTTTCGTCCGAATGCGCCGCGCAGGCCGAACGAGAGGGCTTCACTCTTGCACCGAAGGATGCGCCTCGTATTGCCATTCTCTTGTACAGAAAACACGTCATCACCAACCAACGTTATATCATTGACTTGATTCGAATGTTTGAAGAACAAGGCCTTTTGCCTGTTCCAGGTACGTCGGTCATCCTTTCATTACTCAACGTCCCAGCGAAGATGCAGAGTATATGTCCGGTGATCTAAATGCCACCTTTTCTGCGTCACTCTCCTACCGTGCAGTGTTTATCAACGGGGTAGAAGCGCATACCATCGTCCGGGATTGGTTGACATCGGATCATGAAATACATGGTGTAGCAAAAGGAACCATAGTTCGTGACTCTACTTACAAAGCTAACGAGGCTGTGGCCGTGGATGGGATCGTTTCGACAATTGGCTTTCCTCTTGTCGGAGGTCCGGCGGGTTCAGTAAGTAATCTGTTCCACATTGACTCGCCTTTTTCGAGGATGTTGCGCTCTCATCTTTCTTTCGTACAATTGTGAATACTTTTTCCATCGAAAATGTCAGATGGAAGCAGGCAGAAATGTTGACATTGCATCTCATCTACTGCAATCCATGGATGTCCCTTACATCGTGGCGTCTCCGTTATTATTACAAAGTATTCCAATGTGGAAGTCAAATGGCGTTTTAGGACTTCAGTCAGTTGTATTGTATTCCCTTCCTGAGCTGGACGGTGCGATCGATACTGTGGTGTTGGGAGGACTCGTTGGAGATAAAATAGCACTTGTGCCGGAACGAGTGCGGAAGCTTTGTAGTAGATTGAAAGGCTGGATAGGCATAAGGAAGACACCACATTCACAGCGAAAGATATCGATTATGATTTACGGATTCCCTCCAAATGTTGGTGCCGTTGGTACAGCCGGCGAGTCAAGAACGATGTTATTCATATTGTCAACAATCCTGAGTACCTCTAACCGCGCTCTATCTTTTCTGTGACAGCTTTGTTGGATGTTCCGAATTCTCTGGACCATCTTCTTAGAAGACTGCACACAGAAGGCTATAATGTCGGGGATTTCGCGACCGATCCAGATGCTACCGGCCAGTCGTTGGTGGCAGCACTTTCCATTTTGTGCCAAGATTCTGTGATTGCGGCGGGAGTTGATAGAATGCAAAAGGCCGTTGAAGATAGAATGCAACGCGCTCGGGATGGAGATGCCACCGTGCCTGAAACCCTAGCTAGACCCGGTGGCGGATTGGGCGGGGCACAAGTCGTGAGTTAGTTTGATTTCAAGCATTGTACAGTATCAAGTACGTCTCAACAATTGCAAAAACTCACACTATTGTCTCTTTGACTTACTATTTTATTAAGGTCGGTAAAGAAATGAACTTTGACGACCTGGAGAAGATGTTGGGTAAGTACATGATGAAAAAAGTAAGGAGGGCATGGCCCGAATCGGAGAGAGGCCCGGGGATCAATAGCAAAGGTGAAATGGTAGCAAGTGGTCTGCAGCTTGGAAACGTTTGGATTACAGTGCAGCCTCTTTTAGGAGTGGAAGGAGATCCAATGCGTTTATTATTTGAGAGAGATTTGACACCACATCCACAGTACTGCGCTTGTTATGAATGGATGCACCTCCCAGAAGAGAAAGGAGGACATGGAGTTCAAGCGGTGGTGCACCTTGGGATGCACGGGACTGTTGGTAAGCCGCTGGTCTGATAGCTTGAGTGCAGATTCTCGATGTAAGCTATTTCCTCTTTTAATAACTCGCCTCGTTCCGCAGAGTGGCTACCAGGTCAACCACTAGGCAATGATAGACAATCATGGAGTGACGAATTGCTTGGCGGGATTCCGAATGTGTACGTGTACGCTGCAAACAACCCCAGCGAGAGCATTCTTGCCAAGCGCAGGGGATACGGTACTCTTGTATCATACAACGTCCCACCCTATGGAAGGGCTGGATTGTACCTCGAACTTGCAAACTTGAAAGATCTCGTAAACGAATACAGAACAGCTGAAGCGTCATCTTCGTCAAGAAAGGAGCTGCGAGATTCGATTTTTGCATCTTGCGAGAAAGCAGGCTTCACATCGGATGTTCCTCTCTCGTCATATTACGATTCTAGTGCTAATGCCACAATCCAATCTGTGAGCGATGAAGATTTCGACCTTTGGGTCTCAAACGTTGCAACCTATCTTGTTGAACTAGAAGAGAGACTTTTCTCGAGTGGTCTCCACACTCTTGGCAGCGAACCAACAGAAAAAGAACTGGGTTCATATTTGAATGCGTACTTCAAGGACAAGCTGTCAGAGGACGAAATAAAAGATGTCATTGCTTCCGTTCAAACAAAACCAGTCACTCGCTTGACGCACGACGCATGGTGGCACAGTATAACTTCATGGCTGCAAGAATTTCCCAAAAACTTTATGGGTGACGTCGCTCCGTCTACAGATATCACCAATATCACAATGAAGGACGACTTGAAGAAGGAAGCAACAGCTATTGTCACATTGCTTTCTAAAAATACCGAAGAATTAGATTCTGTGATTAACGCCTTGAATGGTGGTTACGTTCTGCCTGCACCCGGAGGAGATTTACTACGAGACGGGACTTCTGTCTTACCTACCGGACGAAATATTCATGCTCTTGACCCTTACCGTATGCCAAGTGCACTAGCCTGGGCGCGAGGGAAAAGAGCTGCCGAAGAAATTATCAAGCAACATCAATCCAGCAACAACGGAGCTTTCCCCGAAACTGTAGGTCAGTCTGAAGAAGTGAAGCACCGAGAAGCATGGATACAATGCTCACATCAATAACTTTTTCTTTTGCATTTTTAGCTGTTACACTGTGGGGGCTTGACACTATCAAAACAAGAGGAGAATCCATTGCAATCGTGTTGGCACTTGTTGGGGCACGACCCGTTAAAGAAGGCACAGGGCGAACGGTCAACTTTGAGCTTATACCCCTTAATGAGCTAGGCAGACCAAGAATCGATGTCCTGGCGTCGCTTTCGGGGATTTTCCGTGATTCATTTGCAAATGTGGTCGATTTACTGGACGATATGTTTGAGCGGGCCGCAGCGTCAGATGAAAGTCCTGACATGAACTACATCAAGAAACATGCACTAGAGTTAGAAGCAGATGGAACAGAACGACCAGCCGCACGACTATTTTCGAATCCACCTGGTGATTATGGGAGTATGGTAAACGAAGTTGTAGGCAATGGCGATTGGGATAGGTCTGAGTCTTTGGGGTGAGTTTTCCAGGTTGATGAACTATTCTCATTCGATTTTGCTCGAGAAATTAATAGTGTCTTCTTACAACCAACTAATGCAGAGAAATATGGACAGGTCGAAATTCATATTCTTACGGCCGAAAAGAAGGCGGAGGGGGTGCGTAGCTCATACTCAGCTTACTCTCTCTCGTCGATTTACAATTTCATGACCTCTCTCTGCTGTTCAACCCCTTTACTACAGGTACAAGATCAGGAACTTCCCGTCCAGAGGTTCTTAATAAACTGCTCGCGACAACGGATCGGGTTGTACAGGAAATTGGTGAGAAGGTCTTGCCTAGTGCGTATCATTAAGTTTCGAACCTTGAATTCTCATGCGTTACCAAAACACTGTACCACAGACTCAGTTGAATATGGGCTAACGGATATACAAGAGTATTATGCCAACACTGGGGCTTTGAAAAAGGCAGCAGAAAATCGCAAGAAAGCCGACGAATCAGGACAAAAGAAAAAGGTAGCATTGTCAGTAATAGAGGCATTTGGAGGCGGAGGGGCAACCGGTGGTGGAGCTGATGTCCAAGTGAAAGATGTAGAGGACGGTAAGAATCACTCTGTGTTGGTCTTGTCTCTCTGTTATACTGACTAACCAGGACTCAAATGCGTGAACCACCTCGGTTACTTACTTACTAAGTCTTGCGATTAGAGTACCGTTCAAAATTTCTAAATCCAAAATGGAGAGATGCCATGTTACAACAAGGATCCGGTGGCGCCTACGAGGTATCACAACGATTCACTGCGATGGTTGGATGGGCTGCAACAGCAGAAGTTGACAATTTTGTTTTTGATCAAGCAAGGAAGTTTACAATATACTCTTATTGTGCAATTTCACAATTTCATGAAAAAATTGTTCTTGTTGTAACAGATTAGTCGATTACTATTACTCCTATCTTCATTTGGAGTGACATTTTCATAAAATATTTGAACCTAAAGTTGAGTTATAGTTAGTGACCTATAATTAGGGGCCAACTATAATGAGCTATAGTTGGATGATAGTAAAAACTGCATATCGAAGGTATGAGTTATAGTTGACTAAAATTGTTGCATGATGACAAACCGACAAAAATCTGATAAACAGGACTTCAGTATGTCAAAGTATTCTTGGAGCTTAAAGCATACCAATGTCTACATACAACAAACTATAGTTGGCCACTATTCTAACTATCACTGTAGCTATATTTTTGGTTGCAGTGTCAACAACCATTGGCATTGATAATATAGCCCCCCCAAAATAATGTCACAGTAAACAAAACACAACAATCAACCAATAGAAATGCTCCATTTTGATTTACTCATTCGGGCGGCGTCAGTAGCAGGACAAAATTTGGTCTATGAGAGGAGATATGATGGATTACAGGTTCACCCCCGAAAACGACAATTTAATTGAAAAACTGGAGGGGGGCAATTGTAAAATTGTGAATATGCAATAGTTTCACACAATTTGTTTTGCATTGACGCTCAGTTTTAAATTCAATCATGTGGACAGCGATGGCGGCGGGGAAAATTTTAGTATGTGAGATCGNGACGTAATATCATTATCACGACCTCTGATTGGACTTGTCACGTCAAGTTATTTTCTGTTCTAGAACAAGCTTCACTCATTTGTTCGATATATTTTCTTGCAGAGGCATTCAAAAATGTGGTCCGCCGACTCCTCGAAGCAAACGGTAAGTTATGAGTTGACGCTATTTATAATATTCCTCTTTTACCTGAATCACTTGAATGGTACGCTGACCAATCCGGATTCGCCACCCCAAAGGGAGAGGAATGTGGGAAACTGATGACGACACACTCGAGAAACTAAGAAATCTCTACAGCGATGCGGATGATCTGATTGAACAAGTTGCATCTTCGTTTGGATAGAATAGGATCTTATGCGTCACAGATTCGTTCTCTCACGACGTACTCATGCTGAAATGTGAGTAAACCTCCTGTTCGAGACAGACGGACGACAAAATACAAATCATAACTGTTTTACTAGATAATAATGCTTTTTATCAAACTTATTTTACAAATTGATTTGCACATTGTCATGTCACATGAATCACATTTAATCTCACGGTTGTCACGTAATCGACTGCCATTCGCAGTGATAAATTTTAATCCTTCATTCTACGATGTCACTACATAAGTTCATCATTGCATCAAACAATAATTGTTAAGCATGGCAGTAAACACTTTTTAGGCAAATGAACTCTCCAGAAAGAATTCCAAATCGAATCGAACACCCCCGTTTCTCGCAAACCACCGAAAAAGACATAACAGTAAGATCAATTGTAACATTTGGAAACCACAGAACATCCGATGTATGCACACGTCAAAAGGCTATTGATTATTTCTCCGAAACGACGACCACATACTCCCCGCTGAAGCCTTTTGTTGCACCGGCTGCTGTTGTTCTTGTTTCTGCTGCCCCATTTCTCTCTGCCTGTCGTTTTCAGCAGCCTCCCTCTTCATAATATCACGAATCTCCCGTCTAGCCCCCTCGGGAATGGCACCTTCCCCCTCTTCGAACAGTCCCCTTAATTTATCTCGATCTGCCATGAAGGGGAGGTAGATTGTCCCGATTCCGATGGCACTTATTGTGGCCATTACGGCGAGGGCTACTAGTTGTTTGCCGGATTGTCGTTGGGCCATTCTGTTTTTACAGAAAGGCTTCGTGTTTAACCAAGAAGTGTATGGTATTATTGTACCATACCATAGCATACCATCTACGAAAACCGACCTACACGTATAAACCGTATGGTATGGTATTGTACAATACAAAACTGAATTGGCTCCCACGAGGTCGAGGTTCTTTCAGGTCGTACCGATAAAAGTAGTAAATATTTATTAGATTGTCTTTGCATTGGTTTGAGTTGAAGTAAAATACAAAATTTTTTACAAAGGTACGTTAACTTCTCGAAATCTAATGCTACATTACAGCAGATTATAGCATTTACACCACAGTTGCGCTGTTGGCAGCTATGGTAATGCACCATATAGCATTTTGATTGCAGTTTGCTGATTGTGATGTCAATAACTATACACGAACAACCATGTTCATTGCTAGGAGTATTTCTGCTTCGGACGAGTAATGCATTTTTCCAGAAACACGGGGGGGGGGGGGAACCTATTTCTTACAGTTTCTAACTCATGTCTCACATCATGAGTTTGTTTCATACACCGATAAGTATTATTATATTACCTGGGTAAAAGTCGCCTAGGCCGCACGAGTGTGTTGGTCGACCACTGTAGACAGTCGACAAATCCAATTATTCATGTACAGACAAAAGGACGCTTTTGCTTCTGTCATAAAAAAACGTGAGAATGATTTATGCCCCCAATTGCAACCAGAGCTCTGGAGTTCTTCGTGTATTAGACTTTCCATCCCACAACGTGACAGTTGGCATTGACGAAAGTAGATCACTCTTCCTTTGACCTTCTCATCCGCATGGTTCGGGTTGATCACCAGTCACTAGGAGAAGGTAACATGGCACGTTCTGTCAAGAAGGCAAAATAAATCTGATGAAGCCTTATGAATGATTACAAAGACCCCCCCCCCCCCCGACAGGTAATATTTCAAGATGAGCTATGAAGTCACCGCGAACATCGTTGCACCCGTCATACCCGCCACATGCAACCAGCATTCCCACATAGTGTTACTCCGCCTTCGGGGTTTTAATGGGCTACTCAGTGGAGTCGAGGTCACTTCAACTGTTCCCAAGCTTCATATCTGACGTTCTGATATGGATTCCTTGTTCATTTCGTTTGTGATTGACCTAATATCTCACTACAAGCAACTATAACAGTGATGACACACGCTACGAAAGTTCAAATGAGAACTGTATCTACGCGAATTTACTTGTCTCAAAGAGTGCTGTGTGGTTTAAACTATCAACAATTCCTCATAATATATCCGTGATTTCCTCATTCCCTCGACCGCTTGTAACTGCTGAGCAGTTCGTGATACATTACAAGAGCATCCACTTGTGATGCATATGGGAACTGCATTGCTTTCATGATTTGTGGGATTGAATTCACTCTGCACTGATTAAGTCCATTGTTCATCAATAAGTCAATCGCGAAAATAAACATGTCCAAGTATAACAGAATCACAATGAAGCCGGAAGTATTGTTTATGTTCATTTCATTTTTATCACATGGTATGTTATAATGCTTTTTTGTACAATTATGTGTCACATTTCTGTTGGCTCAAATTCTCATGAGATACCTTGGCACATCCAGTTAATCCCAATGGTGTTGTACCTCCTCATCTACGCCATGACAACTTGCATTCAAACTTTTTCAGTTTGAGCAATCTGCCCATTCATGAGGCACGCATCTATGGCCACATTCGAGGATGTGTGTTTGAGAACTCTCTTGGCGATCAAGTTGGATCATTCAGCAGTGGAGTTGTTGTTGATAATAGTACAGTAACACAGACAGACGGAGTTGACAAGAGCACCTTGAACAGTGGCAAATCTGGCAAAAACAGAAAGCCCCATAGTAAAACAGGTAAAGATGTTAAGCCCAAGGGCAAAACAGCTAAGTCATTTTGCTATAAGAATCGAGTCGAATGCAAACAAGATGGAAGCAAAATCTATGTGTGCCACATGATGACCGAAAATCGATTCAAGAGCAAGTGCATAAAGGAAGAGAACGTGAGGTCTTTCATAAAAGACCACCCAAATGACTTCTGTGGCAAGTGCCCTACTGAAAGCACAACATCTACTACAACAAACTCATTGGTAACATTGATTTCGACAGTTCCAAATATCACATGCGATGACAATGACTTGTGCACCATCAACAGATACGACAACGACAGTGGTCAATGTACCTATGCACCAGTAGAGTGTAGAGATGGAGAAGTCTGCGATAAGACGGATGGAGTATGCAAATCCGTAGTCCCAACAACTACATTGACTTCCAGCAGTTCAGCAACTTCAACAATAATCTCAGTAAGTTGTCATTTATATTGCAGCTTGTGCCTGCTTCAAGCCATCCAATAAAGGGTCACAGATATTCTTAGATGTTATCCTTTCCCTGCTCTTCTGCTTATTTTCATTTTCAAGTCCTTTCTCTGGCTCAATGTAGATCTTTGCTATCCTGGTTGTGGAAATTTTACAAAAATCTACACTAACAATGAGTTCGAGGATATAATAATGCAGTCCATACAGTGCAACCAAATCAGTTGTGTTGTCAATATCATCAAAGAATCTGATGCGTGTGCATCCTGTAGTATTGTTTCAAGAAGTTTACGGTACCTTGAAGGCGAAGCATCTTCTGAAATAACGTTTGAAATTTCATCTCACACGCAATTGATCAAGGAAGAAGTCATAAAGAGCCTCAACAAAAACATAGACAATGCAAATAAAGAACTAAGTGGCAGTGGTAAAACATTTCGCGTGAATAGTAACTTCACAGAGGCTGAAGTTCAGACAACCACTCATCCTACTACTAACACCATGAGTACAACAAATTCCACAACTAATGAAGAGACAACAGCCACTATCATCACTGTCACCACAACTGAGCCTCACACTTCAGGGAGTACCTCCACCAAACCTGAGACCTTAACAACAAGTACTACCATGGATGCTACAAGCACAACTACCAACAGTTCCACGACAAGTTCAAGTTATCCATCAACATCAAGCACTACAGCCTCAAGTTCCACCACATCTCAGCTCGGATCTACCACACAAGCCACAAAAAACACACCATGCAGCAACAATGAGGATTGTGGCTCAGGTTTGTGCGGCCTCATCTCTAATGAGAACGGCACAAGTTACATCAATGCATGTTGTGCGGCAGATAAAATATTCCGTGATGGTAATAACCTATACTGTGCAGATCAGCCAAATGGTTCTTATTGCAGTTATGATCAGCAGTGCCTGATGGGAAAATTTTGCATTCAGAGTCATTGCAGAGATTATAAACTCAGGGATGGGGAAGTGTGTGAGAGCAATGAAGACTGTGAAAATGGAGCGTGTGGATGGCTATCAAATAATGGCTACAACTACCAATGCTGTGAGTCAGGAAAAACATATAACAGCATGTGCACTAGTCAGCCCACACTTGCATTTTGTCATGGTTACGATGAAGTATGCTCTAGCGGTGCTTGCATTGAAAACTACTGCCAAGCTGTAAATGGGACTTGTCTCGAGAATGCTGATTGTGGTTCAGAATTCTGTGGCCTTATTTCGAATGCAGATGGTGCAAGTTACAAAAAAGCATGCTGTGAGAGCACATACAATGATGGTTACAACCATGAGTACTGTATGAATCAGACGCTTGGTTCTTACTGCAGTTATGTTTATCAATGTCTGCCTGGCAATTTTTGCATCCAGCATCATTGCAGCGACACCAAATTAACAGATGGAGAATTGTGTGAGAGTCATGATGAGTGTGAAAATGGTGCATGTGGATGGATACTAGTCAGTGAAAAGAACCAATGCTGTGTGTCCGGGGAAACATATAGCAGCATGTGCACTGGCCAGCCCGTTGGTGCTTATTGTTTAGGGTATGACAAAGTATGTTCGAGTGGCTTTTGCTTTGAGAGTTACTGTCAGACTATAAATGGGACTTGTTTGGCAGATGCTGATTGTGGTTCAGGTGCCTGTGGCTTAGTTTCGAATGCAAATGGCACAAGCTACATCAGAGCTTGCTGTGAGGGCATATACAATGGTGGTAGCAATCATAAGTACTGTATTGATCAGCCGCTTGGTTCTTATTGCAGTTATGATCAACAGTGCCTGTCTGATGATTTTTGCATTCATCATCATTGCCAAGATTCCAAATTGAATGATGGGGAAGTGTGTGAGAGCAATGATGAGTGTCAAAATGAAGTTTGTGGTTGGGTCTCTGGTGCTGGCTACATATGCTGTGAGTCTGGAGAATTGTATGGTAGCATGTGCACTGGTCAGCCTACAGGTGCCTATTGTTGGCAGCATAGTGAAATTTGTTCGAGTGGGTTTTGCTTTGAGAACTATTGCCAGCCCATAAATGGGACTTGCCTTGAGGATGCTGATTGTGGTACAGATACATGTGGCCTTGCATCCAATTCAGATGGTACATCTTATGTCAGAGCATGCTGTGAGAGCACATACAATGATGGCTACAGTCAGTACTGTATGAATCAGACGCTTGGTTCATATTGTTATTATGATCAGCAATGTGGGACAGACAACTTTTGCATTCAGCATCATTGCAATGATTCGAAACTTGAAGAGGGACAAGTCTGTATGAGCCATAATGAGTGTGAAAATGGTGCATGTGGATGGGTAGCTGTTTCTGGCTACAAATGTTGTGAGTCTGGAGAAATATATAGCAGCATGTGCACTGGCCAGCCCGTTGGTGCTTATTGTTCAGGGTATGATGAAGTATGTTTGAGTGGCTTTTGCTTTGAGAGTTACTGTCAGACTATAAATGGGACTTGTTTGGCAGATGCCGATTGTGGTTCAGGTGCCTGTGGCCTAGTTTCGAATGCAAATGGCACAAGCTACATCAGAGCTTGCTGTGAGGGCATATACAATGGTGATAGCAATCATAAGTACTGTATTGATCAGCCGCTTGGTTCTTATTGCAGTTATGATCAACAGTGCCTGTCTGATGATTTTTGCTTTTATCATCGTTGCACAGATTTTGAAGGCATTCATTAATGATTATGTAATATCAACTTTTTTTTGTTTTTTCTTGTGACTTTTAATCGTCCTGGTCTAACATTATCATAGTTTTGTTTCATTAAGCTAGTACTTCTTGTATCTGCCCAAAATTTTCACATTTGCTTGATTACCAACGGTTTTTTTAAATTTCTTGTATCTCTTGCAATGTTTTTTGCTGCTTGTTTGTTCATTGGATCATTCCAAAAACAAATTTTTTGCATGTCTTATTTACACAAATACATTTTTTTTTCAGAGAATGGGTGAAAAATTGTGTATTTTCACATAAACTATGTATATATGATAAAAATCTTTGTTGTTGAGAGGCCACATCATGCAAGGATTGCAAATCGCACATCACTTTTACATTTTTTTTATTTCTATGTGTGCCTCTTCTCTCTGTCCTTTACTTACAGGGATTGGTGGGTAGGGGCAATGCATGAGAAAAATTACAGAAATTGAGACCTGTGACAGGTGAATGTAACAATTAGTTGATATGAAATGCAATGCGCGGTTTTAGGTCATAATTGATGTTAAATGCACAAATCTGTTAAAATATGAGAAGGGTATGTAGGATATTCATAATGTGGTTCTGGTATGCTCCATTATTGCAGCACACTTCTTGTTTCTGGCCGATTTGATACTGCAATTAGAATATTAGGCCTAGGTAGGTCTGTAGAAGTAGAGTTGATTTAACCATGACAAAATCACACCAAGCATAGTAAAAAATTGTAAAACATTGGCTGTATTTAAATATCACTTATCAATGAAAATACTTTATCATCATTGCACAGATTTTGAAGGTGCCTATTGATGATAATGTAATGCAAACTGTTGTTTGTGTTTTTTGGTTGTGAATTGGTATCTTCCTGGTCTAAGTTTTTTGTAATCTAGTATCTCTTGTATCTGTTCAAAATGTTTACAGCTGCATAATTAGCAAAGGTTTTTCAAAATTACTCGCATCTGCTGCAAGCTTTTTTGAAGCTTGTTTGTTTATTATTGCAGCACACTTCTGGTTCCTTGCTGGCTTTACTCTGCAATTAGAATATTAGGCCTAGGTAGGTAAGTAGAGGTAGAGTTGGTATAACCATGACAAAATCACATGATGCATGGTAAAAAAATTGTACCTGTATTTAAAGATCATGTATCAAGGAAAATACTGTCATGAGTTAATGCATAAAGTGATGCCATAGTATTGACACAAAAAGAAAAACCTGTAAAATCAACAAGCATTGATGATTAACTGACCTAAGCCGAATGGTAGAAATATTTTAGTTGAAGATAAGAAGTAAAAAAGAGACTTTTGAAGAAATGGAAGTTGAAATTGTGTGCTTTCATTTAATTGATCAAAATGAGGATTGCCAATCGGTGATCCTCATGCTTTTCACATGTTAAAATTCGAATCTGTATGTAGCACTGGTATATTGTGCTAATGACATAATGAGGGTTGTGTAGGGTCTACACATTCCTCTGGTATGA
>JALLPC010000309.1:0-12038 GCA_036940045.1 Stephanocyclus meneghinianus | reverse complement strand
AGCGGCCTTGCCCTTTGCTGCGGCAGATACCCAGTTGGCTGCCTGCCCCATGCCCGATGCCCCAAACGCCATACTCCACAGTACAAGGTTGAACGACTCATAGTCGAGAGTTCCTTTGTCCATCAGTTTCGCACCAATGTAAAAGGCAAGAGCGTAGACACCAAGCTGAATAATTTGGACTGAACCAGCGCTGACGCCTCGAAGGAGTGCCGCCTTTTTGGCAACTACCAGAATCTGCTCCTCGAGCAAATTCCCGAGCTCCAAAGTGACAAAGTTTTCTAGGCTGAACGACTGCACTTCACGTATACCCTGAACATACTCTCCAAAACGTCCACTGATCTCTCCCAATTTCTATGTTTTAAACCAGAGGAAAATGTGAGATGTGCGTTCATCATTACGAATACGACAGTACGTAGATGGAGAGAATGCACAGGGTCACCACTTACTTTTTTGGACGCTGAATCGCCACCTTTCATGAGAGCCCTATTTAAGAAAGTGGGAGAGCTACGTTTCACTGACACTGGCTTATGATAAAGAGGAAGTATCATGTGCATAAAAACTTACCAGTTTATTGCCTCGGTAAGTGCCAACAAAGGCACAGTTGCGAGGAATGCGAGAGCAAACTGCCATGCCGCGATCAATGAAACAACGAAACCAACCAACAAAGATGTCATCGAGCTGACAGTCGCGCCCGTGCCCTGACCAACGCAGAGGCGTATCAATTTGACATCCACAGCGAGGCGGGAAGTTAAGACACCGACAGCATTCATCGGGTGGTCGAACCAGCCTATATCTTGCCTGAGGAGGGATCGGAAGTAGTCAGTGCGGATTCTCCTCGTCATTCTATAGTATGCGATTAGTTATAGCGATTGCTGAGATATAATCTACAATTGTAACCATCATAATCTGGTACATAACCTCACTTACCTCTCCCCAATGATTTCAAAAAGATACCTGAATTGATTTAAGACGAGGCGTAAGTATGGCACTACCAAAACTGAAACAATGAGCAGATTTAACTTACGTCTGAAAGAACTGAGCGATTATCATGAAAATGGCGAGCAAACCAAATAATCCTGCACCATTGGCAAAGCAGTAGAAACGGGTGAACAAAGAAATTAACGAAAGAGCAAGGGATAATGAGCAAGATATAAATCACCTGCAATCAATTGAATCCAAGTTCGTGCAATATCGTAGTCAAAGAGTGTCATGGAAGTGAGCATGAGACTAAACAGCACCCCACACACAGGGAAAGCTAACCCCGTACAAAAGCATGCGACGAGCCCCGTCAAGAAATGTAAATTCTCTGGTTGCGAGTAAGCCTTGAGCCTGTTCTTGTAAATCCTTTTGAAATTCTTGTCAAGTTCTTTGTCTTTCTCTTTCTGTAAAAGGGTCAGGCTGTCATCCTCAGTGTCAGCACTCTCCGCGTTGTCAAAGTCGTCTAGGTCCTTTTCAATGCTGGTCAAGTGCGAGGTTGTCACACCTGACATGCCGTTGTTGGCGCCTGATGCAGCAGAATGGACATGTCCAGCTGAAGTATCTTCTCTTATACTTGAGATATTTGTGTTCTTGTCTTCACCGGCGGCAGAACCTCCTACAAGAGCCTTGTACAGTCCATTCTCCTTAGCCATGAGCTCGTCGTGTGAGCCAATTTCCACAATAGTTGACCCGTTGGCTGTCGACGTCCCTCCATCTTTGGAGCCAAGCACAACAATTCTATCCGCGTTGCGGACAGTTGACAATCGATGAGCAATAATGATTGTTGTTATTCCTCCCCCTGTTCCTGTCTTTCCCACCAAATTATCGATCGCTGTCTGTACAGCCTTTTCACTCTCATTATCGAGCGCCGACTGGCAAATACAAAAATATTGTAACACGATTGAGGAAGGATGATTAAGATGAACAGAAGGACGAAGACGCTAGAAAGTGCTCACCGTTGCCTCATCTAAAATGAGCACCGACGGCTTTCGAATTAAGGCTCTTGCACTGGAAAAAACAAGTGAGATTGTAAGATAGTGAATCCAAGTGCATGCTAAACAAAGAAAGCTATAAAAACTAGTAAATACTTACATTGCAATACGTTGCTTTTGGCCACCACTAAGTTTCCCTCCGCGCGCCCCTACCTTGGTCTCGAATTTTTCTGGGAAGGCTTGAATGAAGTCATACGCATTAGCTGCTTTCGCTGCTGCCTCAATCTCTTCTTTGGTAGCGCGATCGGGCCCGGCCTTGCCCCGAGCGATATTTTCTGCGATGGTATCGTCAAATAAAAGCGGCTCTTGCGAGACAATACCGATGTGATCTCTCAGTGAACGTAGGTCAAGATCTCGCAAATCTACCCCATCGATGCATACCCGCCCTTCCTGGGGGTCGTAGAAACGGCTAACTAACTTTGCAATTGTTGACTTTCCGCTCCCAGATTCACCGACAAGCGCCACAGTCTCTCCTGCAGCAATTTCGAGATTGATGTCTGCAAAGGTCTTGGTGGCACTGGTTGTGTATTGGAAGTGCATATTCTCAATGGAAATACGGCCCTCCATGGTCTTCACCAGTTTGCCTCCTGACTTGCTGGGAGAAGAACCAATGCCAGGATGTCGATCAATAATTCGGTACAATTTCGAAGCAGCCGTCTGAGCCTTTCGAATGCTGCTCAACGCTGGGGGGATCAACGCCATCATAAATCCCGCAATCATAACTGAGAAAAACACTGCCACGGTTCGTCCGGCGCTCACGCAACTAGAGGTAAGTTTCGACCCCATATCTCCCGTGGAACAACCGCAATGCAAAATAACAAAGTCGTCTCCAGAAAACCCCGTTTCACCAGCCGAGACGGCCTTTGCGGCATCAGAACTGTCAAACGATGCCGCAACCGATGACCAGGGGATGCCACAGACACAAGCCTCAAATGCCTCTCCAGTGTAAGGAATATAGTTTCCCCTGCCAAAAGCACCGGGGGTTTGATAGACGCAGACTTGTTCGGCATATAAACGGTTGAAGACGTAGATGGGATTCGTGTAAAAGTCACTCGGGAGGGGATTATCGATCATGGCCTGCTCTGTCGAAGTGACTACAAGGCGGCCACCCCACCAGAAACCGAGCCCCATCATAACGTAGAAGGAACCCCACAGCAGCCCGGTGCCAAATCCTAGCTTTTTGCCCTGAAACAACGATGAGATGCGGTGAAACATGAGAATATCAAGAGTGAAACAATATTTGATCAATGTTGTTCGTATTTACGCACCTGTCGAATGGCAGCCTCTTCCGCCTCCCCTAAATGAGACTCGTACCTTGCAGCAGCTTTTGTCTCTCCCACGAACGACGCAACGGTGGTCATGGATGACAGAGTCTCGTCGGCGATGTTGGCCGCGGACTCGTAGGCTTCTTTCCCCAACAGACCATCGCTTCCGGCTCCGCTTTGAAGCACGAGATAGAATGAGAATGCCAGGAGAGGGACCGCAATAAAACACATCAACTGTGCATTTCACATGAAACGGCAGATGAGAGCGAGATGACAGCGATATAAATAAAATGACACGAGGCACATCAAACTGCGTGCCCTGTGATAAAACACACAAGAAAGTCCATCCTTCAGGAATCAACTCACAGTAATCTGCCAGGAGAAGTAGAGAGCCACAAGAAGTCCCGCCACCAAGCCACTGTGTGTGTGTGTGTCGAAAGAACAAAAAGGATGGGAACGAGCCAGTCAAATAAATTCAAAAACAAGCAACAACTCTGGCAGCTCACCAACAAGACTGTATCGCCTCCCCCAACTTGATACTCAATCCCTCCTCAAAGTCCATAGTATAACTAGACAAGGCTGCCACAATCCCACCGGGCTTGGCCTCATCAAAAAACGCCATATCTTGAGCCAAAACGCTCACGATGAACTCCTTCCTCACCCTGTTCGTAATCCGCGCCGCTCCATAAGGAATGGCACTCATGCCCACGAACGCCAACGCGGCAAACACACCTGCCAAAACGGCCATGATTCGAATCATGCCGAGGGTGGAATCCAACACGCTGCCCGAAGGCGACGCCAACGAATCGATGAGGTCGCCAAAGACGAGATTCATGGCGGCGAAGGAGACGCCCACGCCCGTTTGGGCGATCATGCCGGCGATCATGATGGCGATGTCGGCGGTGGTGCCGTGTCGAAAGAGGGAGAGGAAGGGAGCGGGCGGAAGGTCGTCGGCGGGGTCATTGGTTCCTTCGTTTGGGATGCTCGATGACTTGGTCGATGACTGGAGAGCGTCTTCGACGTTGTTTGACTTGAGGTACTCCAGGAATTCGAGATAGCTCTTGTCTTCGTCGGCCGAGGCCGAGACTGTCGTCATTGTGATGGAGACTGGTTTGGATGGAGGATGGTTTACAAATTATGGCATCGAGGAGGGCACTCGTCGTACGGTCGAAATGTTTCGGGGTCAGCTGGCAGTCGTGCAGAATTTCACTCTAGTCGCGCGCCGCAAATCAAACTTTCTACCGGTCGGTGTGGAGGATGAGGCGAGTGATGTACATTATGGCATGGTTTTGTACAATGTTATACTATTTTTTCGTGTGGTATCCGCATGGTGGATGGTGTATTGTATTGTACTATACTCTACATCGAATAGTCCTAAATAAAATATTAAGCCGGCGATGTAATCATTCGAATCTCTGCATGGATGGTTCCAATTTGTTCCAATGCTGGTACTTGGTACAAAACAGATAGGATTTTAGGTTTGCCAAGGCTTAAAAAATATGCCAACAACAGTGGTTTGTATGGTTGAGTCATTTTCTTAGCTAAGCCCTCATTTGGCCGAAATGTGAGAAGCGAGAAATAAGCCTGCTCCAGGTACTTCTGTTCCTACCATATTAATAAATAATTGGTGAGTAGGCCACAAGAAATGTTCTGAGATTTTGTAAAGTTAGGCCTCCCCACCATGTTTTTGGCAAAATGAAGCATGATAGTACCATATTTCTATGATTTTTATTATGCCCCCAATTGTTGTTCGCGCCAACTTATGTACTCTCCAGCCCACTCACCGCCCACCTTTATGTTGCACCAACAATGGCAAACCTTTTCAATGGAAGTGGACTGCAGATTCGCGACGGTGATATATTGCTTGGGCCGCATCTTCTGATGTGGCCGCTGATAACTATCACTTTTCTTAGTTGGAAATGTCAATGTCAGATGACAAGCAACCGCCATCACCATGGCGCCGATGTCATGACTGGATTTATGGCTGGGTCAGATTTCGGCTGAAGTGTCGTCCGCACATCTGCACAGACATATCCACAGCTTTTTGGGCCATACTGTGATCAATGCAATAGTCATTTTTTTAAGAAAAAAGTGTATGTATGTCTATATACTAGCATGCACAAAACTCTTTTCATGATGTTCTCACACCAAAGTACGACATTACGGTGTGCGAAGCTTTGTACTGTTTCTTAATCCCAAAAAGAATCAGTCAACATGTCGGCTGATGTCTTCCCAACATTACATGTCATGTCGTTTGGCATGAATACTCTTTTTGTGATGTTCTCACACCAAATTACGCCATTGCGATGTGATTTTCTGCAAAGCTTTGTACTTTTCTTTGTGTCAAAAAGAATCAGTCATCATTTTGGCTGGCATCTTCCGGACATTACATGTCATGTTGTTTGGCATGATCTGGCAAACAGAATTTGACAATGTTTAGGCCTGATATTCCCAACATTTTCCCGACATTCCAGCATGTTGCTGGTCAACATGTCATTGGGGGGTAGGGAGGGGAGCATCCACAACAACACAATGCTGATGTTTCCAACAAAGACAACTTGGGGGCATTCTGCAATGGCTGAGTGCATCTGGTGCCATTTCCTGCCAAATCTAAGAGATAATTATCCTAATTTATTTTTATCTATCATTCAATGATTTTTTGTTAATTTCATGAAAATTAGTATACATTCATAAAACATTTTATAAATGTGATCTCCCGTCATGGAAAACAACACAAGCTGTGAGTTTGTCTGGTGCTGTTCCCAGCAAATCCAACAATCCATCAAAGTCATGTGTGGCCCTTGCCAACAGAACCATTGCGGTACACATCATACGTGGGCCTATTGTCAGTGGCAAAAATTCCACAATTGGAACAAACTGTTCTGGCGGTGAGAGAGATGGAAACATCATTTTTATTGTGTAAAAAAAATCAATGAAAATATGGAATATTCTAAGTTGGTACCCCCTTTGTTGTTAGTGCTACTATTTACAACTATCATATGAACCATCAGTTCAAATTCAGTGTGATACACATAACATACATATGATCAAGCCGTAAAGATGCTTTCAATAATGCAACATTCTGCATTATTCACCAGCATTACAATCTCAAACATGACAGTAGCAAAAGACCAAATGGCCTCATAAATTATGACCACGTGTTCATTGCTACTTTGTTTTGCCGCTGTGTAGTAGCGGTGATTCATCTTTTTCAACCACAAATGCTAACTCGCTTTTGCAATTGCAACCATGGATGCCATGCAAGACATTGTAGAAAGCCTCAATTAATTCATGATCACCAAAATTGACATCCAACCAACCGACAAAGACATAAACCAACTCACTTCTGAGCTAAGAGCAATGCTTGCTAACGTTCCAACCACCAAAGGTGGTGGCAACCATGGTCACATTGGCATGATCCTTGATGATACCACAAGCACTGTTTTCTGGACCGATACCACTAAATTCATCACTCCTACAAATCCTGGCCCTTTCCTGTCCACTGTCGTACCAACAATGCTGACTGATTGCACCAAATCACAGAACACAAACACAGTATTGTCAAGTATGAAACATATCAAGGTGGCCTCCAAACATTGTGAACCAAGATCATCTATGCCATTGACCCCAAATGGCTTGCAAGTCTTTGCAGTGAACTTTTAGGATCCTTACATTGTACCCCAATATAAAAATGCTCACCCATCTCTGCACCAATGGGGCAACTCTTAATTTGTCAATGTGCAAAAACTCCTCAGCACTATGGACTCTGCTTGGAACCCCATTGAGAATCCCACCACCAAGTTTGAATGTGACAACAAAATGGAACACCAATGCAAGAAGTATGGGATATCTCCCAACCCCCACCATTGTCTTGCCCTCAGGTTGCAGTTAAGTGCTCAGACACATTTGACGCAGCCATTTGTGAATGGGAGGCTAAACCCAAAGCCAACCAAACCTTCTCCAACTGTTACCTTTTCCTTGTCAAAGAGTTTTCCAAGGTTAATTATGAAAACAAATGGTGCAATCAGTTGTATACAGCATTGCTAATAACACTGAGACTACTAACCCTTTCACTGTCAACACCACTCACCTTGTTCTTGAATCAAATGCCAAACTTGTCAATGCAGTTGCCAATCAGAATAATAAGAAGCTTGACAAACTCATCAAACTTCAAACTGAGAGACTCACTGCTTCTCAGAATTGCCTCAACAAGTCCTCTACCATCAGCAATTGTGATTCTAATCAATGCACATGCAACTAGCAATGCCTCCACTGCAAACATTGACATCCAAATATCCCAACCAATTAATGCTGGAGATTGCCTGCCAATGCCACTACTTGCTCTGCCAACTGAAAATTGGTGACTGAATGCCACATTATCTGCTCAGCTAGTCAAGGAATGGAGACAGCAATCACCAAAGTATTGTCACACGGACATGTCAACCTTTCTAAACTAACACAATGGGTTCCTTATCTGCATACTTCTGACTGTGGGTCTCCATTACAGACTCACCTGACCCATACCACAGCAACAGCTATCAAACATGACCTGCAAACATGCCTCAACAAATACATTCAAAAGCACCAGAAATAACTCATTTAATGCCAAGCCTCCCAACTAATCAAAATGGCACAGTCACTTCAACAAACCCAGTGACAAACTACCCCTCACTGGACCATCTTCCAAGGAAGTTGTTGTTGCTTTTGGGCAAGTCACCAATACCACTGCAATATCATTGCTCCCAATGATGCAGCTTTGAACAGATGCAAGACTTATGCACATCCTACCAGCATTATCAAACAACTCATTACTCAGCATTGAAACTCTTGCCAACAATCGCTATGTCACTATTTTCTACGCCAAAAATGACAGTGCCACAGTGCATGACTGCAATGACGTAAGCATCACATGCACAAAACACAGCAACGATGTAAACATCACATGCACAAACCTGGAATTCTCCAGGATGCCATGATGACAATGGTCTCTGGCGTGTAGCACTCCTACATGACTCATGCAACAGTTGCAGCCATGCTTCTTAATCCACACATAATCTCTGCAACCTTCCTTCTACCAAACACACAATATGCTACCTCCATGCCCCACTTGGATTCAAAACAAAAGCCATCCTCTTATTGTCAATACAGCAATAACTTGAACATCCATCTCCACGGATGATGCAAACTTCATTACTTCATTCAAAACTGCTCATATAGATGTTGACCTGAATTATTCCAATGGTCCCCCCAGATATTTTGTGAATCTTTCCATCACAAAAGACAACAATCCAGTAAAATGAAAAAAGGCTCTCGGTGACAAGGAACAATAAACAGTTTATATTCACATTTCTGCGGTTAGTACCCCATCATTGTCAACCCGATCACTTACCAATGCCGACCCTGGCAAACACCAAAATCACTGTCGTTGACAATAGTGAAGACCACTCAGATGAAGGAGAAGACAAAAAGCTAGGATTCAGGAATGGTGATGACATTCTGGAGGATTCTGAGTCAACAGATATCTTCCTGGTGATGGTTATAATCAATTAAGCATAGAGTTTGGGAGTCATCCTGAGGAGCTTGTTTGGACAAATGAAGATCTCCCTGTCAGGGGTATAAAAGAGGATACTCTCCTATACAATGGCTCCGGACCTGCGCTTTGTCACAATGTGGACACTAGATTCAATACTGTGCTGGAGACATGTGGAGTGGCAGGTGGTTTGGCATAGGAGTCAATCAAATGAATAACTGCACACTCGAATGAGTATGCACAGAGTCTCAAAGTTGAAATCCGTTTTGCTGGTAGTATATGGAAACCCATCACAACTGAGGAAATGGATCGTGCCTTAGGAATCATTCTCAAAATGAGCATTGCAAATAGACAGATAGGTGGTTTTTCATGCTATTTCTCTGCATCCATAGAGTTGAAGAGTGGACCAGGTCAACCAACAAAAGTAACAGGTTTTCCTAATGGGTTGCCAACTGTATGAGGGCATATTGTTTTTTCCAAATTCAAACAAAGTTTCATCCCAAGTGTGGAACATCAATGGTTGGTGACAAATTCCATCAATTGAGAGCATCAATTGAGTCTCTCGATAAAAGTGCAAGACGAGTGTTTATTCTTGGTCATTAATGTTCATTCGACAAAGTGTGAACAATTTGAATTTTTGAATGACTGGGTAGGAAGAAAGCAAACAACAGCTTCCATGACAAAGTATGAGAAGTTGATTGAGCATGTGAATAGACACGGAAATCTAGAAGGATATGTAAGACTCATGTGTTCAGCTTATAACACATAATAAAATCCTATGGAACAAAGCCAACAAAGCTCTAAACAAGCGGATCAATCCATACAAAGCTTTTGCACAACATCATGAATATCCCTTGCATCCACCAAAACAAAGTGACTCTCTTTCTTTCCCCACTTCATGCACTCAGAAGGCTTGGTAGCTTCACACTCCTCCATTCGATGATCCAATGGAATCATCTTGAAGAATAATTGATACTCACCCCCCTCCATTCCCTCCCAAGTTCATGTAAAATTCATGTTACAGCATGGGACAGAGAGAAGGAAAGAAAACTCTGACAATAAGAAGCACTTGTTACAAATTTTATATCAACAGTATCTTGGTCATCAACATAGGATAAATCAGCGGCAATAACAACACAGTCACCCTGCATCATCGTCACCATTATATTCGCTTAAATGCATTCCCAGTCTATATTGACACAAGATCGCGCTTACTCTCCATCACCATCAATGTCATCATCATCATTATATTCTTTATTTTTGGCAACTCTCCATCATCATCATCATCAATGTCATCATCATTCAATTCTTTATTTATGGCATTCCCAAATCCATCAACTCAATTCCAAATCCGACGGAAACGGAGCGCGCATCGGAGCATGCGACCTCCGACTCCGCGCCTGCTCCGCCGACGATCCCTTGCAACACAAATATCTACACGGCAAAAAGAGTATGCGGCCGACGCACGACAGGAATTTCAACGTGAGACGACATACGCTGCGGCGACGGAGGGAAAAAAAGTGAAAAAATCCGTGTGGACGACGGGTTCGATGAAAAAAATTTAAAAAATTCGAGTTGGAATTCGGTCGACGAGCGTCCGCGGCGCTCACCTGGCGCAAAGTCCATCGGGATTCTCCATAGTCTGCTGCGCCGTGATCAACCACAAACCGACGAACACGACGGTCAACACTCCCGCCACGATTCGAACGTTTTTATCTCGCTCCATCTCGCTGGCGCTCTCCACTCCCTCCAAATACGACGCGACCTTGTCGTGCAGAGTGGCGGAATCGGCGTAATCGTCGTGGAAGGTCCCGGCGTTCATTTCCGTCTGCGTCAGCATGTCGTCTTGGGAGGATTTGTATTCGTAGGTCGGTCGAGGCGTGGGAGGTGGGGTCGGAGAATGGTCGTTTGGAGAGGGAATGTCCCATTTGTTGTCGTAGTCGTCGTCGGCGTCGTCGTCGAAACCGCCGTAGCTGTAATTGCCGGCGTCGTCGTCGTCGGTGTCGTTGCGTTCCGTTTCGACCCAGGTGGGCCGCGTGAACGTGGTGGATGCGGCGGATTCGGACGTGGTGGAAGGAGTCGTCGACGAAGTGGAGACGGCCGTTTCGTTGGTGAGAGTGGAGTTGTCGTTGTTGCCAACGGGCAATGTGAATGTCGTGACGGTGGAGGAAGACGAAGACGCGGAGATGGCGATAGTGGCATTCGTAGATTCCGGCGCATCGCCAATTTCCGTGAATGTTTCGTTTTCCGCCGGAGAGGCGGTGGGAGACAACGAAACGACGGTGTCATCCGGCGGTGGCGATTCATTCGTGATTGTTGCGACGGTGAAATTGTCCGCTGTGTCTTTAATGGACGACGACGGTGAGGGTGCGGCGGTGGGTTCGACGGAGGAGGTTAAATTCTGCCCTTCCGCTCCGAGCTCTGCGTCGGTATCCTCTTGCAGCGTTCTTTCTCTTCCTCTCAAAACGGCGGCTTGTTTCGAATGAGCCGTCGTCGTTAGGAGTGAGTGAGTGAGAAGGGTCAATAGCACCAGCAAAGTGCGGGGAAGGCGGATGAACATGGCGAAACACGACCACCGCGACGACGCGTGTGTGAATTGGTATCAAGATCGGCCCCCGGGCTCTGCGCCGTCACCGACACTCACAATGCAACTGCGGATTCTCTTGTTGTTTCTGCTGCTGATGCTGTTGTTGATGTTGATGTTGTTGTTAATGTTGTTATTGTTGTTGTTGTTGTTGTTGTTATTGTTGTTGTTGTTGGATGAGCAATAGATTTGGTAGTATTGAATCCAATCGGGGCAAATCCAACGCTCAGGGAAGTTATTAAGATCTTGTCGTTACATAGGGGCTGGCCAATGCCAGCACCTCGCAGGGTTTTCAGGGAAGTCGGGGGAATTATGCGGTTAAATTGAAACACCCATTTACCTCTCGTGCACTTGATTGGGCTTAATTTTTTGCTTTTAAGCCACTTGAAAAATCACTTTTAGTTCAAATTTTAAACGAAAAGACTGATAGTACTGTACAATACCGATCATCAAAGTCGACAATGAATTGACACAGAAATAATAATAACTCTACCATATATTACGGAATCTAAGGATTACGGAAAGATAGTCTAATTTTACAAAATCTCACCTGTTTTCCAGACATTTTGTGTTTTCAGCCCTTTAAAGCCATATTCTCCCCGTAAGTGCATTACAAATAGATTCTCTGCTTTGAGACCAATACGCCCATGTGCTGGAAGGTACACATATGAAGGTATCTACCCTACATA
>JALLPC010000308.1:3598-18233 GCA_036940045.1 Stephanocyclus meneghinianus | reverse complement strand
ACTTGCATGCTCCTGCTGCACTGACACCCTTTGCCTTTGGTGCACCCTTTCTTTGCAATTTGCCGGATTCACCCTTCTTCCCCAAATCATCTCCACAATTCCAACATGCCATGGTGTCCTTGATTGATGCAGTTTTTGTATGGCGTCATCGCACGGTTTTGGACGCTATTCCGGTTATCTATTGCCTGAATAGTGATTTTTTTCAGAATATCAAAGGTCATGCCGCTATTCCTGTTATGATAACTGGAATAGAGTGAAAGTCATCTGTTCCAGTTATTAATTCGGACATAAAACTGAAACATCATACAAGTCATAATTTTGTTGTGACGTCACCTATTCCGCACTGTAAAGAGATGCCAAATGCAAAATAAGTGGAATAACTTGATTTTATTTCTGTTATCTGTGTATTAAGAGATGCCCTTACCTTCTTTCCTGTGCGAAAGCTTTTCAAAAAAGCTTGATATGGTATTGTATCAGAATCTCTTGAGGGCTGTTTGTATTGTACAATACCCTGAAGTGGGGGCTCGACTGGCTCACCCCTGCGTGTGCAAATAAACAGTGACTTATGTAGGAATTCGGTATTTTTTCGAGATATAAGAAAGTATTTGGTCCCAAATATTTTGGGTGATATGTTTCTACTGATGTGATTACACAACATTTTTCATCCTTTCGCGCTTGTTCCAAAGTAAGGTTTTGTTCAGCGCAACCGCACTCATCAATTGGAAGAATACCCGGAAGAGATGATTATGAGAAATATGGTATTGTACCATACTCGTACCGCAGTCCTGGCCTTCCAACGGTCAATGGGGTGCTCTTGGTCGATGAAGATGACCTATAGGTTGCTCTGATTCCATTCGTTGTTCTGCAAAGCGCGTCAATGGCGTTGTCGATCCCCCACCACACGCGGTCAAGCGCGCGTGGGTCGGGTGGTCTCGCCGCGAGGCTGCAGAGAATTGATGATGCGCGACAGAATCAACAACGGCATTCGAAACTGACGAGTACTGCTTACGTAGAGCAAGCCGAAACATGTCATGCAGCGGATCACCAACAGTGTCATTACGACGATAGGCGGGCGGTGGCAGTCCCCGCGCAAGAAACATTGAGTCCCTCAAACAGTTTGAACTCCTCTCCACGAAACCTCCTTCAAAGCAGGAGACAAAATATGATGCAAAGGCGTATAGAGATGAGACAGAGAAGCGAGGAACGACAACGAAAGCAACAACAAATTCAACATCCAAATGACTGTCTTCCTTCATGTAACAATCAGAACCCGTTGACTCGTTATGAAACGCACCAGCCTCAAAGTCACGCACACTCTCAAAATCAGATACAGCCTCGATATCAGGTGGAGCAGCAGCAAAGTGAGGCTCATCAGCAGAGCATGAATTCGATATTGAGGGGGAAACGCGAGCCACAATATCGCGATTCTTCAGTGCATCATCAAGAACATGTTTCTAACCAAAGTCACCGTTACCCTCTGAGTTACCCGATTCCCTCGCTCAAACAGCAGAGACCACCAAGTCATTCAAATCCATTGACCAACGTACAGCATCCACATCAAAATTTGCATTCTGGGACACAATATCAGCGACAATTTTTTTCTCATGCGAAAGAGCTGCAGCAATCATCTCCTGTTGTAACTTCTCCTCCTGAATTAGATCGGAAGCAAAGAATGCCCCCAACGATGAGAAATGCAGGGGAATATCCATCTGCTAATTTATTCCATGGCTATAAGAATAATTATCCCGGAAAGCATCAAAGTGAAGACGACCACGACGAAGGAATTGAAGTTGAAGCACCGCAATTTTTACGGCTTTCATCAAGTCAGGAAAACGAATATCGGCTTCCTTCTAGTCGTGAGTCTCCCTCGGACGAATGCCTTGTTGAAGAAGGGTATTATGAAGACCAATATCCACAATCTCAAATGAAGACCGGTGGCAGTCATGAACAAGAACAACTGTACGAGGGAACAACCCATGTTTTAAATCCACGACACCAACAGTCTAAGGAGCTGTCTACTCAACAAAAAATCCGATTTGGTTGGCATGATTCCCGACGACATAATGCTGTAATACTCGAGACAAAGGAGAAAAAGCAGAATCAACCGCAACCAGATTGGCATCAATTGAATCGAAACCGTCTCTACCAGAAAAAGTTCGCTGTTAGATATCAGAATGCCGCGACTAATTCTTCTTCCAAATTACAATCACAGCCGCTACTGCAGACAAAGCCACCTCAAAATCGAAACACAAGCATTGCAAATTTTTCACCCATTGAATCTCTTAGTACTCGCAAAGATCAGATTCAGCGGAAACAAAGGACACCGTCGCATGGCGAAAGCAGTGAGCTGGTGGAAAAAAATGATTGTTTACATAATGGACAGGATCAACGTCATGGGATGCCAGATGAAGGTGAAGAGAGCGTTGCTTCTGTCTTGGACCGAGCTCGTAGTTTTGAAGCGAGCTATGCTGGCAATAATCAACATAATGTTGGAGGGTTTCGTTCACGTTCTGTGCCCCGTGAGAGAACTTCACAACATTTACTAAGTAATTTTCACCAAGCTCACAAGGAATCACGAGTATATGTTAATGACCCTGGTTGTGGAGGTAATCGACGGAAGCCATCAGCATCCTTGACATCGCAAGAATCACAAACGCAGTATAAAGATGACGACACAGTCACAGAAAGTGTTGCATCTCGAAAGAAGGAATGGGAGGGTAAGTTTCAGTCAGGTAAACAAAAGAAAGAAAAGTCACCTGCGGAGAACGAAGCATTTAGTGTGTGGACGGAGAGAGCCAATCGTCTTGCACAGCAACGCAAGAGTGAGCAACGAAACGAACAAAGAAGAAGTATCGAAGAAAAGTGGAGGCGCAGTGCAGTCAAGAGTTTGCCTCCGGAAAGGCGTTATCATGAACGAAGAAGCGGGGTTAATGGATATGATGCGCGGTATTTACAAGAAGCAGCATACCGGGGCGATGAGTATCAGTTCGTTGCCCACGAGCACTTAGGACGAGACCAACATTGGATTGAACAAGACTCGTCTCTCATGTCGATCGAAGACAGAAGACGTATGTTATGGGATGGAAAAGAGCGGCTGAGGGCAGTGTTGCCAAAGGCATCCAGTTTTGAAAGTGCTAATAGATTGCCGGAAAACACTTCTCCAAGCACGGTGGGTTCCTCGGGAAGTACTTTCTTCAAATCGAAGTTCGTCCACGCAGCTGCTGTTGCAAGGCAACAGGGAGCAAACGTTGAAGATGACGGAAACCCCACAAAACAAGTCATCAGTCCTAAACGACATTTGCAAAAAGCAGGAGCTGTGTCATCACACTTCACAGACTCAACTGCTGGCACAACACCTGTCGGGAGCAATGGTTCTTCTCATCGAACCCAGAGCACTAGCGTTTCAAGGATGGCCGATCAGAACAGAATGCCACCTTCGGAATACAGCAATCAGATTCAGTCACATCATTATATCGACAACCGACTTGCACAGACGCAAACAGATTCCTGCTCCCAAATAACCGAAAAGACCCAACAAGGAGTTGCGCAATGTCACGGGAACAAGATATCAGTCATGCCTTCTATCGCTGAGACCCCACGATCTTCAGTTGCAGACCTTATAGCTAGAATAAATGCTGTCAGTCGCTCTAACCCTGCGGAGGCACTTGCTGCAATCGATTCCATAATAAAAGCAGAAAGCGGTGTATCGAACTCCGGGAGAACAAGAACTTTTCAGCAGACTCAGCAGACTGGGTCTACTTTTTCTCCTATTCGCCAATCAGAAACCAATGCGATTCAACAATGTGCAGAAAACTTTCTAACTAAAAATGAAAGGGTTAAACACGAAATTTCTGATAACAAAGACGATGATGAAGAAGAGGAAAGCTTTTTATCCTCCGAAGATTCCACTGTGTCTTCAATGACAAATCCTACATATCTGTCAGTTCCTGCCCATAGCCCTCCATCTATGACACAAAGCACTGACCATAAAGCTTTCAAGCCTCACGCCGACGCAGGGAGTCGTGAGACAAAGAAGCAGCCACAATACTCTACTCACCTGTTCGATGATTTTGAGGTTAAAACCTCAAAAAGCGCGAAAAAGAATGCCGAAGCAGTGACAGAAGTGCAGTCACCACAGAACAGAACCCACTGCACCGCGAGACAAAGTTCTGGTGCATACTCTCACCGGCAGAATCTAATGGATGTCGTAGCCGAAGAAGAAGTCGGGAAGCGAGACTTCGTCAAACCAACTGTTGGAGGGGAAAATCATCGCTTGGCACCGTTAAGACCAATGAGTAAGTTGAAAAGCGAAGATGGATTGCCATCTTCAAATTCCAAAGAAGAAGCCATTATCGCTCAACAACGTAACAGTGATGACATTATTGACAATGCTTGGGTCGCAGTTCCAGAGAACAAGTATTTTCAGCATGCAAAAAACACCTATCAACGTAAGCCGTTGGATGATAAGAAAAGCATTAGAGAAGACGATAAGCCATCGAAAGATTCATCAGTACACCACCAGCCGAAAGTTGAGTCGAAATACATCTCTCCTTCTGAACTTAGTCAAGGACAAAGTATTGGCCTTCCCAGTGTTGTCTCTGATGCATTCTCGGGCATTGACATCGATCTGGACGATGGACCTGTTTCGAATTCATTTCATCATCAACCTCATGCGACTGTTTCGCAGGCATTTTCTGGCGTGGATATTGACCTCGAGCCGAAAAAGACCGTCAGCCAACGAAGGCAAGAATTAGAAAATCTATCAAGATCACGGAATCAAAAATCACCTGGTGGAGAAGGAGACCAACAACCCCACCCAGAATCAAGGGAGAAAAAGATCAGCACAAAAACTACAATATCAAAAGTACATAGTGATCAAGACTGGGCTACAACTCCCGAAGACAAGAAGAAGGCCAAGGTTGAACCCACCCTTCGCCTGAAAGGTAGCAAAAAGCTCGCCCAAAAATTTGCAAATCTGGTGAAGGCGTTCGAGTCAGATGTTTAATGATCTATGATTTCAGTATATTACATCTTCTGTATCCGAATGACGGAGTTCATATTGACTTATTTTGTATCTATCATTTCATGGGTTAATGCCACTTAAACTCTCATCATAATTGACTTCATTTGCGCACAATTATTCCACTTCAGTATAATACGGTCTTTTAAAGATTGGTGTTGGAACAATCCAGCTCATGTGTTCTTTAAAGTTGGAATTACTTAGCCCATTCAACCCTCATTCCAGAAATCATAAAATGCCTCTGTAAGCGTTGCGCTATCTCCAATTTCACACTATTCAACGAAGCAGCACTCCCTTCCATTTTTAAAGTAATTGTTGGTTGCATTCCGCCTTCTCCCGTCATACTCGCTACATCAATTGTACCCCCTGCCACTTGCAAAAACGGTCTCACAGTATCCAACACAATATTGATTTGCTCTTCGTTCAGGTCAGGGCTGTCAGGCATTGCTTGGATAACTTCCTGAATTTCAGGGATGCGTTCCTTCAACTTTCGTTCCAGTCCCATTTTCATAGTTTGTGTGGAACTCGGACAAGTGCCACAGGCACCCTGACAATTACCCAAGGCAGTAATGCGCCAATAAGAAATCCTTCATACAAAATCGCACTCGGCATTGCGAAAATTAACACTCACCTGAAGTTCGAGCTTGACAATTGGCCCATCGATCTCACTGATGGCAACATTTCCCCCATCCTGAAGCAAGTAAGGGCGCATCTCCTCAAGCACCAAATCCACATTTTCCCATGTCAGATCAAGAGGCTCATCATCGGAAGGAAGGGGAGTGTAAGTCGCAGTAGCAGTTCCATTTTCTTCAGAGGAATCGTCCGCTGTATTGTCGAACGGGGAAACTATTGTCATTCTCAGCGGCGAAGCAAAACCTGTGGATCCGTAACGATGTGTTGATGGAACCGGGGCGAAACCGATTACATATCGAGCGAAAGGGGCTTCAAAAGCGAGCATTCCGATAGAGTGCAACGAAGCGAAGGAAACGACTTTCATGTTGTTTGCTTTAAAGGGCGAGGGCAGATAAAGACGGGCGAACAAGCAGTGCAGCAGCCTGGTGACTTGCGGTGTCGCGGAGAAGGATAAGCGGTCGAATCGAGGGCTGAGGGCCACGAGGAGGAGAGGTTGAAGCAAGTGAGATAAGAGGATGGACAACGTGAACAGAGCACGCACAATACAATACCCACTGATACCGACTTATGTGGAGCTGGAAGAGTGAAGTTAGAATTTCTTGGACCATTAAAAATCGCTAAATATCATATTTTTGCGATCCCAATTTTCCCTCTGGTGATTTCGTCCAATCTTTCTCAAACTGTCACCAAGATAGGTATGTCCGTCTTTCCCACCCATTGAATTCAATTGATTCCATTGAATTCAATGGGCGACCTTTGCCGGCCTAACTCTGGGGAAAGTTGGATACTTGTTGGGGCAGGCATATGTCTCTGGTCGTGAGGTGGTACCGAGTTTGCCTACAAGGTGTCAGCCTCAGATGCCAGGCCTCCTTAAACCAGGAAGCGCCATTCTAAAGCACTTGGGTAGATTTTGGAATAAACGGTTCAATTAAATTTTTTTAACTAAAACTTTTACTACATAGGTATCGGCTAATATTATATTTACTCTCTACCTTACTACGTATCACACAAAAAAACAACACAACCATGGCCGACCGATCGAAGTGGCTTGCAGTCGGAAGACGATGCTCGGCTCAAACACAGGATCGCACCCACCCAACATCAGCACTCGATGACACCTGAATTAGGATGACAATGAGTGATTTGATGATCATGGCATGATGCGCAAACGCATGCATAACTCCCCACAAAACTGTGGCTTTTTGTCATCGTCGTGATGTATCGGTCCTTCCACCAAAAAAATGCAATCTGGAGCAAAGAGCGACATTGGGTGATGAAAGAAGAAGTGGACCCAACCGATTATTCATTGATCGGGGCTTGTGCAAGTTGCTTTCACGATGCGCGATGATTGAACCTTCCAAAATTGACAAAACCAGCAGCATTGAAATCAATGGATTGTTTTTTTTGTCACTTTAAGTTCGTGTAGTGCACAATTTGACTAGGTTGTAATTGTATAACCTCCCACTATGACTGCACTTTTAGAATCTACGCAAAATTTCTAGTTTGTCTGTAAGTTCAGATTTTGCATAGCACTAATTCTTGATAGAAATGACCCTCATCAAAATAGCCATTGAATTCAATGGATTGCAGGGCTCACGGACCGCAATACCATACTCATTTTTCTAAGTCCCACATAATGGCATTAGGGATGTACCTAGAACGTTATGGTACAAACACACAGCCTGAGGCTCCTTCTGTTTTAAAAATTGCTCTGCACTCCCACTGATTTGAAATTCACCGCCTTTTCTATGGTACCATACCCGTGTATTGTATTAGATTGTATTGTATGATACCATCTCATGGATGATACCTATATTCGTGTGAACGGAAATAGCCGTTCAACTTTCTCTAGAAAAGAGGCTAAAAAAATCATTTAATTTTGACCTTCTTGCCCCCAGCTTGTGTGGTATGGTACAATACCATACAATACCATATATTTTACGTCTCTGGCAGCTTTGAAGAGGTGTATGAAGTGTATGACTGATGCTGACTTGTGTGAATTGTATCACGTACGACAGCGCTGTCGATAAAGCGTCAGAGAACAATCAATTCAGCAACAATTTTCTATTACCGCAAAGCCGCCACGGAACATCATGAAAATATCAGCGACATTTGTTTCAACAATATTTTCACTCGTATTTTTACGCCCGTCGTCACAAGAAGAAGAACCTTCCACTCGCTGCGTTTGTTCCCCTCAAACATACTCGTTAACTCTCTCTTTGTCCCAAACATGCAAAACTGACACATTAGCAAACAGCCCTGGCGTTTGGACTACGGTATGCTCCACAGACTCGAACTTCGGAGCAGACACCGAGTTTGCAGAAATAATACCAAATGTTGGGGAAAGTTTGGTGAGGAGAAGTCTGAGCGATCAGATGCTAGGCGGCAACAAAGAGAGAGTTTCCAGGTCAGCTACGGACGACATGGTGCCTGTCAAAATCATATCTATAGTGTTTGCAGAGGTACGTTCAGATGGATCCTTAGTCGTCATAAACAAAGATGACACGCATGCGGATGTTGACCTTAGGAATGGTTCGGTTATTGAATTCGACTCCATTTCAAAAGAACTTGATCGTGATGTTGATATCAATGATCAACTCTCACGTGTTCCCGGTGGTGTGACAATTTTGCTCGTTGGTGAAAATTCAATCGGAGAGTTGGTGAAAACTAGAATACTCTGGTTGTATGACAACAACTGTGATGAAGTGCCTCTGGCTGGAACAGGGTATTTGGGATGGATCACCGTGGTGAGATCTATCAACACATTCTTATCATGCATGTTTTAAACCATTTTCTTACTTCGAGAAACCTGGGAATCAAACCAAAGGATTCTTGTGAGCTGGCCTCGAATAAGTTTTGTCCGTCACAGTCCACTGGACCAAGGACAGGAACTTTGTTTGCTAAGTCTGCGAAAGTTGGGAAGTCAGCAGGTATGACTACTTTACCTAGCACTACACTGTTTGCGAAAACAGAGAAGATAGCCAAATCAGCAACGGAAGAGGCAAATATTGAAAGTGATGACCACTTTTCGAAGGCAACAAAATTGCATCCAAAGTCAGGAAAGGCTTATTTCTTCATGAATGTGACTAAATCATCTCATTCAATGAGTGCACATCATAATGAAAACGATATGCAATCATACCTGATCGAAACAAATTCCGGAAAGGCTTCGAGAGCTGACTTAAACTCGAAGTCTCACAGGAAATAGAAGTCTTATAGATGGAAAAATGACACGTTTATAATGGTGTATCTAATTTTTCAACCATGGCAAATTTAGGTCGTGAATGACTTCTGAGAGGATAGTGAGAATGTTCTCTACACCTCGAAGGAACCCACTGTCTCCTCCTACTCTATGGCATACGTGAGCAAAGTCGATCATTTTTAGCATGGGATCAAGGGTTGGGCCATCATTGCACCGGTGATCAGTATGGCCTTCATACACAATCAAAATAGAGCTTGCATAAAATGCTAGTGTTGTGTTTTTGTCTTTGAACCACGTCTTGATTTGAGTCAATTTGTTTACAACATGAGAAAGCACGCGACCTTTATCTATTTTTGTGCAATCGCATCGAAAGAATGTTTTAAAGGCATTCTTACAATCGTTTTTTGACAGCAAACTCGCACCAAAACTCTTATCCCAATATCTGTATTTGGCCTCTGCAGAATCGTAAACCCTCATACCAACAATGCGAAAACCAAACTCAGACTGCAAGGGATACTTTTGTATCTCTCGACGTTGCTTGGACTGTGTTGCATCAGGTTCATATGTTTGAGTTCCCATTTTGATGTCAATTATGCTGGGGTGTTGGAATGCTGTCGTAAGGTCTTTCAAAATCAGATATGGTTGGTGTAATGTCGAAGATGCTCGATGTGACGTGGTAGAAGCTTCAGGACGATGGGCGAGACTATTACTCATAGCACACTTTGATTCCTCCGAGATTCTAATTTCGATCAACCCACTGTAGGAAGCTGTGAATTCAGACAAGGATTTCAACTGAACTAGTTCTCTTGTAAAATAATACCATGATCTAGCACAAGATTGGATCGTTTCAACTGTCGGTGGGTCTCCTGCTTGATACGCAGCTAAAATATTCATCGCATTAAAAATGTTTCTCTTCTCTGGAAGCATTGTTTTTCGATAAGGAGATTTCATAACATTCAGTGCCGAATTCGCATGATGTGAGACCTTTGAAATGATGTCATTTGGCATCTCTGAAAGTGAAAACAGTCGAAGCAGCGAAAAAGACAAACCTGTCTCGTTTTTGATAAAGGAATCCAGCTCAGTCACTAATTCGTCCAATGGAGGGCACGAGGAAACAACATTTAGTGCTTCATAAAATGCAATCTCTCTCACACCGCGATAAACCTTCGTTCTGTCCTTCACGACATCTTTGTCTCTCGTTGCATTGTTGAATTGAAGAACTCGTGCTTGCGTAGCATCTGCTGGAAAAGGCATCGATCTTAGGGGCTTTAGAATGAAGTGTGGCTCTAAAGTCAAAACTGGCAGTTTGCTCGAGGAAATTCCTCCAACTTGATGTTTATGATGCTTTATTTTGATTGAAACATTCTGAGTCAAGTCGTCTTGCACATTTTCTGCATCGGTCGAAATTATGCTTGAAGAGCTGTTCCATCTGTAGAAAGCAGAATTATTCTTGTCCGAGTGACACAATTTATCCTCAGATGATATGGAGATATCAGAGTTGATCATCGTAATCCTCCCAATTGCGTCGATACCTCGACGGAGGGCGGTTTGGATGGTATACCGGTGAAAATCGAGGTTTGAGCAATCCAACTAAATGCAACAAAGAGTGAATGAACGAGAAAGTAATCAGACCAATAATGGGGTGAAGATTCATGACTTACCATAGGAGTACCGTCTGTCCACAACTTGGATGCCTTTTCTTGAAGATAAACGGCTTGCGCTCGAGCTCTCCACAAGAATATTTTCCATGATGCTGTCAAAAGGAACACGGCTGTTGCCAAAGGCAGTTTTGACTGCTCTTTGGAGTCAGTTCTGGCGCTGTGTTCGGGTATTAGGCCCGGATTTGAGTTAGTAAGGAATGCACCCATCGATGATAACAGGACGATATCACTGCTTGCATTGTGTGCGGAACTGCAAGCCTCTAGAAGACGCGGGAAACACAGCGCTCAAAATCTACCGAGGCCATCATCCCTCTACATCATACAACAGGCAATTTTTTCTGCATACCTACCCCAATGTTATTCGGTTTATGCAACATCATGCGCAAAGTTGCTTTCATGATCAGGGTATTGTACCATATAGATCACGGTGTGAATTTACTATAATTAATTCTATTATATTATAGACTATAATATTGTGCCTTTTTGAAGATATTTTTTCGGTCATTTGCAACTGACCTTGCACTGGTTGTTGCTCAATTAGTCATTTTTTGCATCAATTGCAACTGTCACTTCTCATAAAAATTCACATGACTCTGGCCCAAAATTCACGGTGGCCGCTGCCGCAACAACCATGGCCGCGGCCCTGTGGCTACTGAAGCAACAGCTACCAAACTCATCAGCGGGCAAAACCAACAGCTGCCAAACCCAATGTCGCCTGAACATGGCTAAATCAATAAATTAATTTGATTATTCAATTAATTAACTAAGTTTAAAAAACAAACAAATCAACTTGTAGTTTATGATTAAAACTGAGCCACTAATACATATAAAGGTTGATTGTTGTTTTTCTTACGATGGTTAAGGTTAAGGATGGATAATAATAAGGAGGGCTAATTGCAGCTTCTGCCAGATCAAACAAGGCAATGAGGATGAAAGTGACATCCACGGCAACAATAGCAGCAATGGCAATGGTGACATCCACGGCAACAGTGGGAACAACGGCAAAGGTGACATTCACGGCAATGGTGACAGTGACAGCAATGGCAAAGGTGACAGCCTAGGCAACAGCATCAGTGACAGTGGCAGCAAAAGCAATGGTGGCAATGGTGGCAATGGCTGGCAGCAGCTGCAACAATGGGCGATGGCAGCAGCAACGGCAATGACAGTGGTGACAATGGCAACTGCAACAAGCGGTGACAATAATGACAGCAACAGAGGCTGCTTTGATGGCATTGGCAGCAATGGCGGTGGCAACAGGCAACAGCAGCAGTGATGGCAGCACCAATTGAGGCAGCAATTGGTGGCAGGGATGGGCAGTGACAACAGCAACAGTGATGGTGGCTGCTTTGATGGCAGCGGCAGCAACGGCAACAGACGACAGAGATGGCGGCAGCAATGGTGGCAAAGACAATTGCAGAGACAATGGCAGTGATGTTGGCAGAAATCGGGGCAGACAGTGGCAGCGACTGTGGCAGCAACAGGTGGTCATGTCGCAGCAATGGCCACAGCAATGGTGTCAGCAACGGAGGCTGCCTCGATGATAGCGGTGGCAACAGCAGCAGGGACGGCAACGTTAAATGGCCAATTTTGTAAGCTGTTTATATGTGGTGTCACATCTCAAGATGAAAAGAAAATTATCAGGTGAAATTGTGACACATGGGGTTCTCATATTATTTTCACATCACTGTATTGCAAGGATTGTTGGAAAAATACTAAATATGTGCATGATAAACACACTGATAACCTTTTAAATAGCTTATGGGGGTATGTAAATAAGGCTCTGATTTTGTAAACTAGATCCATATAATGTGGCAATTAGTGGAATGAGTCTTGACTGCTAGGGAAGCCCTGCCATATCTGCAATTTTGTAGACTCCTATTGTCCAAACTTGAACTTATTCTTATCATGTCCAACTTTTGGCACATTATATCCCACATCCTCTCATGCCATGAGCACTCTCCCTCCATTCCATCAATGCCGCCATAGCAGAACTTTTGTTGCCTCTTGATTAACATCTCCCAATGTGGCATTTGTTTCTTCAACTTACTGTTAGTCCTCATTATAAATGTCACATTGTGATTGACCTCCACAAAATTTCAAATATTACATAGCCATGTTGACAATATAAAACCCAAGGCTCTGTTACATGAACAGCCTTAGCCACCGCAAACCATGAAGAATGCAAACATCTATGGATTGGTTTTACTTTAACTTGCATCATAGTTTATATTGTAAAATTAATGTGCTTTTAGCAACCACAACAGAAGTGCAAGTAAATCCAATCAGTTCAAGTACTTTTAACAAAATACTCATTGAGCTCAGTATTGTCATAGTAAGCAAATTAGTTTATACTCCTTGATGTGGCAAGTCAAGCAAAAAACCATCAACAACTGTGCATATCCAGTTGATATTGAAACACAAACTCAATCAAGATCCAGTTTCAACCAGAGTAGTCCTTGCAACACCAACATATAAGTTGCCTCAACTTCATCTCTTCAATGTCGGCATCAGTGAGATTACCTCATTTGCCAAACTAGCTCCCAACTCCTCCATGATGCCCTCCGCCTCCATGGCGATGTTTCTTTCTAAGATCACACTCAATGAAATCTATCTTGACATTTTAGGGATGAAAAGTTTTGGCTGTATCTCTAATCAATATAGAAAATGGGCTCATGACCAAATATTACAAGGAAATGGTATCAACAAAAACACAAAACTCCATAAAATTGGCCACCTTAATTTTCACAGGACTACTTATCCCTAAGAAATGAGGATAAAGCCATACAAAACCAAGGCCTAAATTTTTTGCCACATCTGACTTGGATAGTCACAAGAGAGCATTTGTGCATACCCCTTATTTGTCTTTGGCATGTCACCTCTCTACGGTGGTGATGCCTCTGATGATGATATACCCCTAAATACAACCACTCACAATATGCCAAGGAGAAAGGCAGTGCTGACGGCTTGTCAAAAAAGGCAGCCCAAGTCAAGAATGACTCTGCACTCTCAGTGTGTCTGAGCCTACTGAAAAAATCACCTGTCCAGTCTGAGGACCAACTTGAAACAAATGAAACAACCCCCCCTAAAACTCAACAATCAGCCAATATAAAAAGATCCATGAGAATAAAAACAATCAAATGGACATTGTATTGTGCATTTTTATAACAAACTTACAAGTAACATGAAATAACTCAGTAATTGTTTATGAAGTATTATGGCTAATTTTGATTGTATACAATGCATAATTTGCATTTAAGAGCTGCCATTGATCAGACCGGATGATTGTTACATAGTCTGTTTGTTCCAAATGTGCAGGGGTCACCATTCATGCTTTCTTGCTACATTATATTCATCCCATACAAAAAGGACAATATTGAAAACTTGTACAGACTTATTGTTGTGTTTTTCACAGCCAATTGATTTGGTATGGCCTGAGCTTTATCCTCTCTATTTTTATTGGTACAAATAAATGTGGGGGTGATAACACAACCATTCCATGCCTCAAACTTGCCATTTTGTGTCAGCCACAGCTCATAAAAAATGCAAAAAAGTATGGCTTACAGAATTTGATGATGTGTTGGACTAACATTTCCACTGAGATTTCATGTGGAGTGAACAGCCAGCACAGCACGATGCCAACATTTCCATTTAAGTTATTTACAGGCCAAAAAATACCACTTAATGAACCCACCTGACCCACAATTCCATTTTCTAGATATGAAAAATATTGTAAGTCATGGTGTAGGAACAAGTACAATGCTCTGAAACTCTTGTGGAAGATGCTGAAGTTAGAATTATTCATGGCCCAAGAAGTTGCTATAAAAACCATATTTTTGTGACCCCAAATTTCTTCCAGTGATTTTTGCCAATCTTCTCATACTATCACCTAGGTACCTTCAGATTACTTATCAATATCACAATTAGATACTTTATACTCCCACCTGCATCCTAGGTTGCAAATTCTGATTTTGGTTACTGTCCCAAAAACACAGTAACCAGTAACGAATCGTAATTACTGCAGTAATTCCGGTCGGTTCCGGTGAAATTACTGTGTCACAATGCATTTTTTTGAGTCCCGTTACGGTAGGAGTATATATACTCCTACCATCTCAATTTTTA
>JALLPC010000306.1:0-14409 GCA_036940045.1 Stephanocyclus meneghinianus | reverse complement strand
AATTCCTTTTAGGGTGGGGTACTGTGGGTGATATTGCAGATGGAGGAGTACTTGTAGGTGTGGTGATGTAGAGTCATTGAGTTGGAAAACGGTGTATTGTTCCTCCTATAAAGTTATAGAAAATGGCACAACCAGGAAGGATGTAGTAGGTTACAAATCATTCCAGATGATTTGTCTAAGTCTTTTAACTTAGAGTTTTAATGAGTCTTAGTGCCCTTTTGCTCATTTGACCATTTGTATCTATGAGACTAATTGTATCTGTGCTACCAGCAGTTCTACTACTTTGAACCAACTTGAAGATTGATCTTCCATAGTAAGACACATTCAGTCAATTTCTGTCCCATCTGTACCTTTTAGAGTGCAGGACCTAATAAGGTCCACAAGTCTACCAAGGGTGTACAATAACAGGGGAGTTTCCCATAGCTGTGCTTATGTAAGCTTTTAACTTGGCATATAGGACAGTTTTGCATATGTGATTGGACGGTTTATCTTCCCCGTGGGCCTTAAAATTGTTTGTGATCCTTGGCCTTTGTCATTCACACATAAGGCAGATTCTCAGGCTACGTCATCAAAAGTTCCTTTAGACAGTCATCCCTAGGTGTCACGCAGGTTTTAGTATGCAATAACTGAATTGTTCAACTCACTGAACCTAGTTGCAGTTCTAATTTTATGAAGCCACTTAATCTAGTATGTGTCTACCTACAAGCCCTTTAGGAAAGTCATTCCTAACTGTAATGTCAGTGTTGGAAAGCAGTGTCTGTATTGTCCAACTCAATAAACCCAATGGTAGTCTTGATTTACGAAACCATGTAATGATCTTGCTTGTGATCATTATGCATTTGCTCAAGCTAACTTTCACACAATTAGGATTCTAAAATGTGGAGATGCTGAACAAGTGTTTATAGTAAATTGTGCTTAACTATCTAGACCAAATAAGGATGGGAGGCATGGACATAAGTCTTTCTTTTCCATGTGTGCAGCAGCCAGAGATGGACCTGCAATGATGTAAAATACAATTGTTTAATCTCACAGTGATTGGTCCTTAGTTTCACTAATACTGATATAATAGCTCTGTAGTTCAGTGAAAACCAAAATGATGATTAACTTTCTTTGTCAATAACAGCAAGTGGAAAAATATCTTGTTTGTCCACCATGACAATCGTGTTGTTGTTGCGCATTAACATGATGTCGTAATAAAGGATACTCTTGGGCATATCAAACAAATTTATGGAGATGGAGGTCAAGATGTCACCAAAGAAGTAATTCGTAATAATGAGGAAGTATTGACAATTTTTTGGGAAAAAGTAACCAGAAGGAACTTTATCTTTTAGCAGGAATTGAGTAGCAAAACTAAACATTGTGACTAAATTCTACTCATGACAAGTGTCCATTGCAATTTTTCCTGACATTGAAGCTCGAAGCTTTTACTCTAAAACTCGTTTCTGAACTGATTGATTACATTTAAAGTCTTTGAACTTTATTAACTACTGAATACAAAACTAGGAAGATAATAATAAATACAACGAAAAAAATTGGGTCAATCATGAGTGATGGGACAGCCATCATTCCCATTGACAAAGTTCATTAAACTATTACAATTAATCTATATCTGGTTGTGAACATTATTATTTTAATGCTGAACACTTCTTTATGGGGATTACTTTCCCATTGCACTTGGATTTTCCACTACTCCGCCAAGGTACTAGGACAAACTATTCACAAGACTTCTTTTTGGCACCTCTGATTGTCTGAGATTTGAAATCTACACTCTGTGATAAGGTATCATAGAATGCATTGATCGTTGACTATTGTTCCAACTAAAAAATGGACTTACACTTAGATACATATCAGACTTGAAACAAAACAGCTAAACAACTTACTATTTAAGGGTATTTCCAAATGAAAATGCAAATTGTACATTGTGACCTAATCTTGACAGCAAAAGCTGCTTGCTTATTACAGAGGTAGAATTCCGCTTCTGTTCCTTTTCAATATATTGCTGTATGCTGAAATTGAACATCAGAACGCTATCTGTCTTTTGAAGGATGCTCTTCTAACTTTCAAATGTTATTTAAAAAGTAATCTCAAATGTTCCACTTGATGCTTTCCTCTTTGAACCTTTTTATGTAGGAATATAAGTCTTACCACAGCCAATTTCTCATCACCTTTCAAGCTATGACATACTTACATTCACCAAACCTGTCATGAAGAGCAGTGATGTCTGTTGGGCCATGGGCAATGGCCAGCTAGCCATATATGTCAATGTATGGTATTCAGATGCCTAAAACATTTGCATCTACAAAAATCCACCACCATCAATTAATTTCAGTACTACAACCTTTTAATACATCATAACTTTTCCGAATACCAAGAGCAAATAATTAGATGAATTATTGAACACTGCAGAACCAAATACTGCGGCAAAGATCTTAGTGAATCATTGTTAGGTTTTATTTTGCCGCAATGCCCTTGGTACCGATGCAATATGTGTGGATTGTCTAAGCTTCGACCTGAAGAGGGTTGATAGATTTCCACTTTCACTTTGATTGTCAATCCGAATTCCAATAACTGTTTGTATCAATTTAGTTTGCATAGAACACCCATGGTGTTGGTATTTAGTATGTCAGAAAAACAATACCCATTCAGCCAGATCTAGACATAATCCTGTGACGTGGCATTGCTTGTGCAATTTGAGTCAATTAATTTCCTACAGTTCATTCATCAACTCTACCCCACTATTGAAAAATCTCCATTTCTCCCGTGGCACACCTTCCATTCTATCATCTTTCGCCTCATTCACATTGCGTATCCATATCTTTTCAATTTGGTCTGGATACTTCGTCATGAGCTCCTTGTATACCTCGGGATCCTTCTCTCCACTGTCCCCAATTAAAATGAATTTCCGCTTGGGAAACATTTGTAGCAAAGGCTCAATCTGGTACAATTTGTATTCCATCGGATCTGCAAACAATTTCATCAAGGATTTATCCTTGATCCGTATCCTTTTCAAGTGAAATGTGGCTGCAGGAAATCCGTCTTCTTTGAAGAAGTTGTGGAGTTCTTCGTATAGCTGATAGGGAGATGCAGAGACGTAGTGTATTGTACAGTCACTGTAGTGCCTCTTACATTTGACAAACAATTGTTGCATACCGTCAACGGCTTTAAACTGTCTGAGGAAGGTATTCTTGATAAATTCTTTCTTGTCAAGATAATTTGTGATTTTGAGTGTATCGTCAATATCGGATATGATGCTAATTCCTTCGTCTTTAACGAGATGCACATTGCCTTGGAAGGTACGGGTTTCGTCCAGTGCGTAAAATGAGACAACACCGCTATCATCTGGGTGTAAATTATCATTGTGAATATGTAGGTGTTGTATGAAATGTCCATCTTTTGGACGACCGTTTGATTTTTCGAATTTCCTCGTCTCCGTGGAACTTAATGTTGACATACTTCATGGATTGATTATCCGCAATGAATGGCATGATGCGTCTGTTGAGATAGTGCTTCTCCGTGGCGTCTTGTACGCGAAAGAGCTTGCCCATGCCGTTAATTGCCAGTTTTCTCTTCTTGCTGTCGTGTTCGGGTTCGTGGATCCATCCGTGGATGGGAACGAGCCAATGCGTTTCATTGATTCGACTTGCTACGGTCGGAAAGAATAAAACTCGTTCGTCGGAGGCGATGCGGCCGGTGAAATAGTTTGTTAGTTTGTCGATGGCGAATGAATTGACTGTGGTTAGAGTCCGAGGCCATAAAGCCGCTGCGTAGAGTACCATCCATCTCTGCATGTTTGTAAGGTGTAATGGTCCAAGAATCCCGGACCGTTGCGGAATCTGTTCGTATCTAGTATATTGCCTCTTGTGAATGTATTTGTATTATATAATATTATTTGCATTCTGACTTTCTCTGGTAGATCTGTTAATCTCAACAGATCTCAGTGGTCCCGTTGTGTTGTGTCCATTGTCGCCGTCATCAACCGTTATGAAAAAGTAAGCGATACATCTTCCAAATGTCGGCAAATTCGTTGTGTTTTGATCTGTCCTTTAATATAAAAAAACCCGCCGTGTGTCAGCCCACGTTTTCATTCTCTACGCTCAACTCTCGTTTTCCCGCCAAATCATGATTCAGCGATCGTCGGCGTCAGTCATAGGATATATTTCCTTTTGAACGAGATGGGATACCTTTATACACAATTATTAATGCAGTCACCAAAACCATTTTCGGGGCAACGAGGATCCAGTGGATCCTCATCTTTGATACAACTGCACCATGAGTCTAACTCGACCTCACACGACGCATCTGTTCTACTGCTTCATCGTAGCGAACAGCGTGGCCGCATTCCGATCGCCGTCGGCTCTTCATGTCTCCAATAAATCACCGCGAATCCATCATCGTGACGTGACGACACGTCAACAAAGAATCGTACCATCTTCATCGCGATACAGTGCATCCAGTCCTCTCCATCTCGCCAACAACGACAAATTATTGGAGGAATTGGATGAAGACCTGGCACGACAAGTCGAGGAAGCGCTGCTGCTCGCCAACGAAGCTTTGACCCCCAACGAAGACGACGAAGAGGCAGAAATTGCCGAGATCGCAGCGGCGTTGACTTCCGTGCCGGTTTTACGGAAGCCAGACGCGCGGCAGTCCTCCGTGGCTCCTCCGGAACAGGATCCGCCCTTCCTTGGTTCGGCGCTCGGAAACAATCAAGAGAGAGGCGGCGATGCCGAAGATGGGTCACTCAAACCCCTCCCTCCCCCAGATCCCCCTTCGCTCAATGCGCTTTCCTTCGGCGAAACATTGCAAAAGGCCGTATCCGAAGAAATCGATAGATTGAAGAACCTCATATTCGGGATCAAACAAGAGTTGGAGGACACAACATCCAAAGTCGCCACGGCAGAGTCGACGGCCGATGCACTCAAGAGAGAAATTGAACAAAGTCGAATGCAGCGCGAGGAAATCATTCGAGATATCGAACGGCAATTTGCCGAAGAGAAGCAAAATTTGATGGGGCAATTGAAGAGCGCCTCCGAGGAACTTCAAGAGGTTATTGATCAATCCACGCAGAATATTAGCATGGCTCGATCGGAGGCATCTGCTGCGGAGCGAGGGTTGTTGGATCGTATCGATCAATTTGCTTCCTCCATCAAACGAGTTACCGAACAGATCGTCAAGGCAAACATTGATAAGGAGCAGCTGCTCAATTCCAAACAACAAAAGATCGAGCAAGTCAAACAACAGGCGGATGAGAATCTACGCAAGTACAAAGCACAACTCATCGAGGAAGAACAGGGGATCAAGCTCTACAATGAAAAGTTGAAGAAAAAGGCGGACGAGGCGGAACGTAGAGTGAGGGATATCTACGAAAATGTAAATCGTGTTCGTGAGGATAGGATTTCCCTTCAACAGCAGATCGAAGATGTAGAACGAGAGTCATTGGAGCAAATTGCAATGCTCGAACAACAGATAGTGGAGGATGACGGAGAGTACGCTTCCTATCTCAAAGGAGAACGAGTCCGAATCGATAAATTGATTGCTGATGCAAAAGAGAAGTATTCTTCAATACTCGAGAAGGAAAGAGCAAAGCGTGAATCCGTCGAAAGTGACTTCGAAGCCGAACTCGCTCGAAAAGAGGAGGAAGGAAAAGCCGCCATCGCTGCTATTGAATCCAAGGCAAAAGCCAAATTAGACGAACTTGAAGAGAAACACTCCCAAGAGCGGATGGCCATCTACCAAGAAAAAGTAGAGGCGGTGTCCGCCGTCCGAAATGAGATGCTGGCACAATTAGAAATTGAGAATCAGAAATTAAACTCCATCCATGACGAAATGCTGCCCCAAATCGAAAGTGTTCGTAGCGAATTAGCCGAGGTCAAAGCAGCATTTGAACAAGAATTGGCTGAACGACGACAAGTTGCCGAGGCAGAGAAGAACATGTTTCTGAATCGCATGGAGGACATTCGTTCGGATATGGTCGATAAGATAAACACTCAGCGAAAAATCATTGAGGCCGAAAAGGTAGAGTTTCTGAGGGAACAGAATGCAATCATCGATGAGTCCGAGGAGCAATGTCGACGCGCTTGGATGGAACTTGCCACCTTGAAAAAGAGAGTGGGGGATGCGGGGGAGAGGAGGAATGAGTTGATTGATGAAGTTAACGCAAAGTCGGACTTGATTGTACAGTATGAGAGTGATCGGAGGAGTTTTCGTAAGTCTTTGAGGTTGTCTTTTAAGGCCGCGAGGGACAAGATTGGGTCGGGGACTAGGCGAGTTCTCAGACGAGACAAAGAAACGTCCATGTAGATAAAATGTCTAGTTTCATGGGGATCATTATTCTTGTTCTAGAGACCTTAATCAAATGACACAGATTGATCCATATTATAATACATTAACAATGAGATGAGAGGAAATGGTTTTCACCTTGAGTAAAACCTCATTTGCAGCAAACACCAAACACAACTAATTTCCTATCACTCTAAATCATCCAAAAGGCACCGTAGGCCATACCTGATGAGGATTCTCCGACAGAAACATTCCCATCCTCATATTCTTGTTAAATCCTGGCTTCGACGGTCTTTCTTTTCTCTTGCTAACAACATTCAATTTACCATCCTCAAACGTAGGTTGACAAGGCGGCGTATTATCCTTTGAAGGAGAAACCACGGTAGCAACTTCTGGTATAGGCGAAGGTCGGTACGGCTGTTGCCTTTGAAACTGCTGGTAGGATTGCTGCTGCATGGTTGCAGAACGCTTGTCATGGGAGGGAGGTCCGGGGGGAGGACGTGGATAAAACATTTCGGGAGTGGGAGGGGTGATGTTAACGTAGAAACCATATTGGGGGGATATGTATCCATTGCTGTGGTGGGGAAGAAAGTGATGGGGCTTAGAATGTCGATTGTTATTATTGTGTATCCATGTTGTGTTGGAGGAAGCTAGGGTAGTGGTGCCACTTCCTGAATCGAGAGCCGAAAAAAGTTTGGCCTCTTCTTCTTGACGAGTGAATTCTGTGTTGGCCGGGGGCACGGCCGCTGTTCCGAGAGTCAATTGATACGAAGGAAAACCATTGGGTCCTCCAGTGGGAAACATCAATCCGCCGCTAGCGCGTCCGCATCCCACTTGCAAGGAGGAAGGGGCATGTTGTCTGCTTTCGCCGTTCGAACCGTCAGTACATGTCGAATCGGAAGACTCCGATCCAACTACCGAAATAGATCGAAAAGACTTCATTCCTGAACTGGAAGAATGTTGTGACGAAGTCGTCTCACCGGCTGAATCCGTCGACCGGGACGTGGCAGCATACATGGGCATTGGAGGACTGTATGACCCGCTCCTCTTTAGCGCACTCTTGATCACACGGACCTTACTCCTTCCCCCCCTCGACAATGGAAGCGAAGAAGCCTTGTCTTGAGAATCAAAGCTAATCGAACGTGACGGCTTCCAACTATTACTTCGTTTGTATCTACATTGGTGTATCCGTTCGTCAAAGTACTCGACGAGGGACCGTTCGCCAGTTTCGTCGGACCAAGACATTTTCTTGACTCGTATATTTGAGTTGGATTGATATGCAGGATTAGATATAGAGGATAGGTTTTGAGTGCTTTCTGTGGACGTAAGGGTTTTTTGTTTGGAAGCAAATGAAGATGGACAAGATTGAATTTCTGTGGTGTCGGTGGACCCGCTGTTGAGACAAGCAAGATCCGAACGAGAAGAAGACCTCTTGGGAGATCGTTTGATCTTTCCCGCTGTGTCATCGATCGACGAAGCATCCATGATGGCTACCAATTCATCCACCACCCTCGAAGCGGGCCCGCTCGAGTTCTGCCTAAGAACATGCGAAGACGGGCTGGGCGTGGACAGTTGACTATTGACAAATTTTTCATGGTGTGGAAAATGATTGGCGAGGTCGTCTTCGTCAGAATCCACCCCCGAGCTGATTTGAGGCCACGGCTCCATCGTGGAGGAAGACACATCTTCTTCCGTGGCGGTGCAGTTGTAGCCGTCCCTCTTTCCTCGGTCGACGACGTCGTTCCCATCACGCCCCTTGCACAACTCGTAATCTCTAAAAGTGTCATCTTGTTGGTCTTCTTCCTGACTGTGCCGTCCTTGCTTCTCTTTGCGCTCCTCTTCCTCGGCCTTCTTGGCCTCCTCCCCGCCGAGCAGCCATAAAATCGTTCCCACGACGGGAGCGCGGAGGAAGGACGCGAAAAGACCGAGGTCTTCCACTCGGTCCGCTTCGATGGGGCGGTCGAATGCCATGAGGTTTGGTTGGCGAAGAGGCGACGCTAATGCTTCAAGATTATGTAGCTTGATTCAGATTCAAATGATGGCATTGAGTGACATGAAATATACAGATGATGGTAGACAGGGCGAAGAGTGAAAAATAAAGTACATGAGCTACATCATGATAAAATATATATTACTGAGTTGTGATCATGATTCCAGGTGTCTCGAACTCGTCTTCTTCCTCGTCTGTTTCTCTCTCGCATGCTTTATTCTTGATCATGTTGTTTGAATGCAGATTGACTCCTCATGTTCCCATGGATGTGGTGATGCCAGTGACGCTGTTGCATCAATTCATGTCTTTCTAAACAGATGACACTTCGGAAAAGGATCTTTTGTGCCTTTATAACTGTTTATTTCTAGTTTTTGCTTACATAAAGAACTCATACATATCAAAGGTATATGAATCATTTTTGCTATCTTAGACTGAACAACCGTTGTCGCACCGCTTGATGGCCTGATTCTTCAAGAAAACAACAGCTTATCGAAATTCTCTATTATCGTGGCACAGAAGGAGATTTAAGGCCAAAGACGTTTATCTGCCACCATGAGTTCTTTCTCGAATCTTCTTATTTTAACCTTTTTCACACCGTTTTATTTTACGTATCGTAGTCAAGAACAATGCATCTTTTCGTAAAACGGATTTCGGTTCAATTCGGTGAAGGACAGACGACTATGACTTCTCCATAATGACCCAGTTACGGTTTCAATCACCGTTGGGCAATTGTAACCTACGTACAACCCTTTTCGTATTGTATTGTACGTATTACGGCTTTTGCCCGTTTCTGGCGAACGTCAGACTTGGTTATATGCTGGCGCCAAGTGGCGCCATTGATTTCTATCGAAGACGCGAGGTGAAAAAGTAATAATCAAAAGTGGAGATGATGTTGACAACAAACGTAAAATTGATGGTACATTGTAGCAGGATCCAGTGATCCATGGCTCACTTCATCCATGATAGTCTGCGCCATTATATATTCTTTCGTCAGGAAAATGAATCGATACAACCGAGCGAACAGTCGCGTTCGCGTCGGCAATGCTACTGCCGTCACAACAACGAATGATCATGCCATAACTATGTCAGCAGCCCTCAAGCTTGTCATGCTGGCATCATCGTTGACGACTGCATTTGCATTTTGCCCTTATGAACCGCGACGAAAGCTTGCTAAAATTCCCCGTATAAATGATCAGGTGGTGCCGTTTGCTGGTGTTGTATCAGAGAAAATGATTTGCGAATTCAGATGGATGCACACTCGACACAATGGTCTGTCATCATTAGGGCTTTCCTCAGCAGACGGCGATGTCGATACAGGAGATTCAATACATGATAATGACGATAAACACGGCTCGGACGAAACAACCATGGACGAGGAAGACGAGTTCGATGACGTCATCACACAAAAGTTGCGTAGAAGCGCCAGCAGCGGACCCATCAACCCCATGAAAGAACATGACAAGATGATGAAAGAAAACCAAGATGAAGCTCTTGCTAACAACACAAACTCGGAAATATCCATGCCTAGACCCGATGTTAAAAACAATGGCAGCGACACACCATCGTTGACGGAAGGTTCATCACTTTATACCTCGCTGCTTGCATCCTATATGGATCCAAACTTCGACCCAGACGCTTCCCACGACGAAGAATACTTAGATTCTCAATTCAAAGAATTATTATCACGTCGAGGAGAGGAACTCTCACGTTTAGGACCTGGCATTGCCACGTTGCCTCTCGATCCATTTTCCGAAGAGGCCAAGGCAGAGGAGATTTTAGCCCAGAAAGAAAAGGCGCTGCAAAAAGCTGCGGAGGGGATCAAGCTGAACGATTCCATGGAATGGGATTTATCGAAGATTGAGGAGGCAGAAAAACTCAAATCCGACATTGATAGGATACATGCCGATGATTGCGGGGCTGTTCTGTTGGCTAATCTTGCGTTTTATGAGGCGTTTTCCTCGAGAGATGCAGAATGGATGAATGATGTGTGGTGGCATTCTCCTTCGGTTATTTGCGTGCATCCTTCGCATCATCCTCTCATTGGGAGTGCGGCTGTGTTGGATAGTTTCAAAAGCATGTTTTCCCAGGATATGAAGGGAGACACTCGAGGGGGCGGTAGACAATCCTCTCGAAAAGTTTTCATGACACCCACAAACATTCGTGGCTTATCTGTTCGCGGTACCACCGCCTCCTTGGTCTGCGATGAAGAAGTCCATGGTAGAATTGAAGGCAGTAGCGATGACGACGGATACTCGGGTCGAATCATTCTCAACAAAATGCTCACAACCAATGTATTTCGTAAAATTGGAGGGAAGTGGAAAATGGTGCATCGACATGCAAGCTGGCACCCTGAGACGCTCGCGGCAGAGGCAGCGATGAAGGCCAAACCGGGATTTGCTAAAAATGACAGAGTGAAATTCAACGACAGTTTGACAGCAAAGAGGAAACGTTTGACTCTCAAAAAACTAGGAGGGGGTACATCCAAACGACCGGTCGGTCCACCCTCTACGCCTTCATCATTGGAGGGACTGGATGCAAATGCTGTATTAGGTATCCCGATTGAGGAAGAGGAAAGGCCCAAGAAATCCAAAAGCGTTGATGAGGGCGAAGATTTACTTCAACTTTTGTTGGGTTTAGGAAGTGATTCCAAGAAGGGGAAAGATAATGACACTCCGAAAAGAAGCATGTCTCTGTCGGATTTTTTGGCGGCTGGTAACGAGGGCGAAACTACTACGACCGGTTCTGGAACTCCCGATGATCCATTCATTACTACAAGGGTCATTCGGATTGGACCAGAAGAGATAAACAAATTCGTGGCGAGTGCTGATGTCATTGGGGAGGACGACGATGATGACAGCGATGACGAAGATGATTCGGTTGAGCCGGATGCTGATGTGGTGATTGATCTTCGAAATAAATCCCAGGATGAGAGGAAGAACATAATTTCAAAAATATTTACTGGTGAATTGATATCGGAGGCTGGAAAAGTGAAACATAATAATCAAGAAAAAGGGGGGAAGGTGCTCAAATCAGCAGCATTAGATCTCTCTCCATCTGTTCAGCCTAAAGAAAAGAACTCGACGACTCAACGATGCATATCTGCAATTCGAGAACTTTCTGATCAGGGACAGCTCTCTCCGAAACAAAAACGTGTACTGCTGACAGATATTATTGCATCGTCCGCTAAGGGGGAAACTAGCATGGTTGAGGTCGCTTATGGACTGCTGCTTAGTGATGGCAGTGCCGAGCCTGGGATGGAAGATTTTACGGAGCAATGCCGAGTGTTTGCATCTGTCCCCATGGACGAAGATGACTTGGATGACTAATCAAGCTAACAAAAAAACGATTAAATCTAGACCCCAATCTCATCAACATGTCAAGATGCCGCAGTATTCCGGAAAGACGTCGATGTTAATGTTATGTGCGCTACTCGCCCTTCTGTCTCTTCCGCTTTTTTTTCTTCCGACTCTTGGCGTTTTCTTCGTCATCATCTTCACCTACTATTTCCTTTAGCCAATTGTCCTTCTCTTCTTGCTTGGCCAGCGCTGCTTTCCAAACATGTTCACCCTCCAAATATTCCTTAACTGCGCATGAAACCATGACCGATCTCCCCATAGCATTACTTCCTAGTCTATTGAGCGATTGAGACAATTCTAAAGAGAGTACTGCCTTTTCTTCCATCGGCAAAGCACGAAACAGCTTGATTACCACATGGTGACCCACTCTTTCTGCTGCCAAAAACGAAAGACGGCCAGAAAGTTTGGCAAAAAGAAGTTTCGACGCGACAGACTTGGATGGACCATCGAGCAATCCATCCATAATGCTGTAGAATGAATGAATCGTGGTCATCAATAATGATGCGGAAATCAAATGTCATTGGCACACATGTTACATCATAACGTACCATCTGCTACCCAGACCGTCATTGGCAATCCTGACCAAGTCTCCTTGTTCATATACTTTCACGAACCCCTTGACCCAGTCTGAGCGTAACCTCTCAGAAAAGTGAAAAATGTGATGAAGCGCTCTCGCCCCCGCAGGATCTAACACTAGCCGAATTCCGTGATCCAACCCTCCACCGTCCTCAATACTTGCAGGCTTCATTCCCAGCAATAGAGGAATGCATTCTTGGGCCGATAATCCTTTGGCTTTGCTTCTCTTTTTACGGTTGGACCCTTCGTTGTCAGGTTCCTTACCATCGGTCGTTGAGCTGATAGATGCATATCCACGCATGAGAGCATGAATCATTTGCTCCTGATCTTGAGAGCTCCCCATGGCAGCACACATTTCCATCGTCCTCCAAACAATCCCCATACGTTTGTTCGTGCCGTTTCTAGAAGAGTCTTCTCCTGTAAAGTATATAATGGATCCATCTTCCATGACGCTCGTGAGACACTTGACAAACTTGGAGACTTGACGTCTGCTCCTCGCTGTATTCAAAACAGCTTGAAGGACAAAATTCGAAACAGAGTGGTATGCATATTCGCGCAGTGTTTTTTCGTCGTAGAAGCCTCCGGCGTTACATATTGCGTCATGAAACGAGTCCGGACAGCAACGAAGAATCGTTTCAAGAAGAATCGAACCGCGAGGTTCTCCCGAGAGTCCGTAGATGACGTCACCTGCATATGGCTGCTGTTTGGTTTCGTCGTTTCCTGCATTTTCGCCGTCGTTTACGTGGCTGTTTTCGGTGCCTGCTATTGTGGCATCCCAACAGAGCAACCTGTGAACAAGTGCCTCTGCATCGCTGCCATGACTGTATCGCGGGTCTTTTGGTACGACGCCTAAACGTCGATCTGCAGTCGATTCGAGATCAATCTTTGTGGACTTGTTCTTGGTAGACTGTTTGGAACGTTCATCGAGATGAGACAAGATTCGTATGATTTGAATAAGCAGAGGACCGGCACTGGGATGACACGTTCGTTGTTGGAGTTCGCCGGGTGGAAAGACTTTCTGTCCCACCCCGCCAGCAGTGTTCTTCTTCCCCCCAGTGAAAGATATGACATCAATGATTTGTTTCAAGAGGACCATTGAATCTGAAACAAACTGATCCGATTGAAATTCGGGCAGCCTGCTCAAAAGTTTCATGGTTGTGACTTCCTGTCGAGATTGACTGGTGTCTCCTTCCGCTTCAGCGGCTGACTTCTTCCTCTTTTTCTTCTTGTCCTTGATCTTTCCACGGCGTGCCGCTGCCAATGGACCCGCATCCCATTCTGACGCGTTGTCGTTCCCAGCGGGAGAGTAAGCATCCACAAATTCAACGCCAGCCAATATAGAAATTGCAGACCGTAATACGTGCGTTCCACAAACATGAACTGCCAAGTCCGAAGCAAATGGCCGTAATTCTCGCAAAGTCTTCAACAGTAAATCCGGCAACTCGCCGATCTCGTTTGACAGCAACGCAGAATAGGAATCTTCGACGATGGCCCTGGCCTCGTCGTCGACGTCTTCCAAATTAACTTGACACTCGGCCACCACGCATCGCAAGACAGTCTGAGCCACGTGACTCCCGAACCGATGCGTGCACATGAAAGGCCAGTATCCACTCATGCATGCCAACACCGCTCGTTTCGCTGTGTTAGAAAATCGACATGCGATGCGAACGAGCGTTTCGATTTGTAACGACGAATGTTCTTCGCAGGAGAGCGAGGCCAGTTCGTTGTGGATGGAGGAGAGAGCGGCGTGCGTGGCGGCCAGGAGGGGAGGATATTCGGGTGGCTCGTGGGAGGATTCTTGGCTGCCGTGGCCGCCCTTGTCGGTGGCTGCGACGTAGGCACGAACTTGATGAGCTGCCAGGCTTTCGTCGAGGGGGAGTCCGCGGAGATACGACACTGTTTCGGGGTTGGGACGTCTGGGACGGCCGTATTCTGGCGATGGAGATTCGTCGACCATTATTTTTCGGCAATTTTCACAATGATGGAAATGCAGATCCCAATGAAATGGGGGGAAAATGGGTGGCGTCGGAAAGCCTGCCAGCACAATTTCATTGTGTGTAGAGAAAGCGGGCGATTCTGATACTTGTGGGCATCGATATTTGTCTCACGGAAAAGCCATGCAATACAAAAAATTATGTCGACAGTATCTACCCAACGCCCACTACTGTTTCCCGCCATCTGCAGCCAGAAGCATCACGAAACCGACAT
>JALLPC010000305.1:0-14413 GCA_036940045.1 Stephanocyclus meneghinianus | reverse complement strand
AAAGAAAGGTTGCACATGACAGTCAAGGAAAGCATTGATATCACTGGAAAGGTTATAAGCATGCAATTATCTTGCTGAGGATTGTGATTGTTTTTTCACATCATTATTTTATAGAATAAAGCAGAGCCATGTTTGATGGTGTTCCTGTGACCCTACAGAACTCTGTCTAGGCTGATGAAGATCAGCCTTGGAAAATAAAATAAAATATATTTGTTTTGTTCAACAAATAAAAATGTCTAAGCAAAGCCTGAGACAAAGGATTTTATGTCTCCTCTCCATACTATCAAGTTGCTCTTATTCCTGACAGGAATAATTGAGTGTGAAAAGATTGTTAAATGAAACAATTCTTTCCCCTGCTATAACATTGGTAGAGTTTGAGAAAAACTCATCAGCTGACATTACTGTCACTTAGACTGCCACTATTGTTTTCCTATTTACAGGAGAAGAAGCCGGTGTTCATGGGAAAGTATGATGCAACTGCTAAATCCTGGAGGAAGGTTCAGACAAAAATACTTGAAGTTGAAGTGCAATGACTGTCCTAAGGAAGTTCTCATGTCTTGCACATGTAATAAACAAGTTATTCTCTGCTTGGTATGATTTGGGAAGCACATAGCCAGGACAGAGAGCACACTTTAGGTGACCTCTAATTAGTGGTCAAGTTTTTTGGGTGATCAGGTCATGTCGTAGTGTAGCTATAAAAATATGATGGTGATTATTATTGGAATTTTAACGCTGTACGTCTGCTGTACACTAATTAGTGGTGTTTATGCTTTTTGGGGGGTTTCTCAAAGTGAGGAGAACTTCCTTAAAAATGTATCCCCGAATAACCACTAATTAGTGGTTTTGGGTGGGGCAATATCCATTTTTGCAGTTTCGCACCCTAAAGTTGGGGGCCTCAATGGTGTCATTCCGACGTATCGTTTGGTATGGTGACTCGTATCTAGACTCTGTACTATGTGTTGATGACTCGTCTATAGGAAAAGTGTCCATAGAACAAGCACATAGCACATGATGTATCACACGATACCATGACGAAAGAAATTTACCTAGCCGCCGTAGAAGGCGGCGGAACAACCTTTCTGGCCTCCATCGCTCGCGTCATTCCATCCCATCCCGACAACATCACCAATCCCGACACCCGCGATGACGACGACGATCAATCCTCCGGCACCAACACCCGTTTCTCCATCGGATCCACCACCCTAGAAATCATCCAAACGGCGACCTTCCCTCCTCCCCACCATCCCAACGAGGAACAACCGTCATGGACACCCCATCGAATCCTCTCCTCCATCGCCTCCTTCTTCGAAACTCACCGCCCGCCGTCCTCGGGATACGCCGCCTTGGGCATCGCCACCTTCGGACCCGCCGCCGTCTCCCCCTCCTCCCCTCGCTACGGCTGCATATTGCACGGATGTCCCAAGAAGGAATGGAGGGGAATCGACATATTGTCTCCCCTAAAAAAGGCATGCCGCGTGGATAATGTGGGATTCGACACTGACGTCAACGCCCCGGCGTCGGCGGAATTTCGTCATCGTCGCCACGCTCGGAATCAACAACAACAACAACAACAACAACAACACCCTCGGCAAAATCCGCTCACATCCCTGGCCTACGTGACCGTGGGCACGGGAGTGGGCGTGGGCCTCGTCGTAAACTCCTCCCCCGTTCACGGCCTCTTGCATCCCGAGGGAGGACACGTTCCCGTCCGCACGCTCGAGGGAGACGCGTTCCGAGGGTACAGTTGGGGAGCGGAGAAGAGTCCCTTCGGGGGGGTGGGAACGGTGGAGGGCGTGACGAGCAGCGTGGCGCTTACGGAGAGGCTTTTGTCGATGCAGGAAGAAGGGGAGGGGGGTGTCGTCGGAACGAGGGAGAATGGCGTTGGTGCTAATGATGCCGCCGTGCGATCGATTTTGTTGACTCTTTCGGATGACCATCCGATATGGTCACATGCTTCGAATGCCATTGCCAATCTTTGTGTCACTATATTGCTGCTTACTTCGTGTCAACAAATCGTATTGGGAGGAGGGGTTATGAATCGTTCCGTCTTGTATGATAGGATACGACGAGAGGTGTTGATTCTGTTGAATGGTTATTTGGATGTGGAGGAATTGAGTAGCGAGGAGAGTTTAAAGAGTGTCATTTGTGCGAGTAGTTGGGAGAGTTTGGGGTTGGGGAGCGGTCTGGTGGGTGCGTTTGCTTTGGCCTTGGATAGTATGGAAGAGGAGGAAGCGGGTGTGGAAGAACAAAATCCTTCTGGTTCGCTGACAATAAAGGAAAACAAGAACGACGAAGATAGGAGACAGGGATTTCGTTTGGGAATGATGGCAGGGATAGGGTTATCTTTAGCCTGTGGGTTGTTGATGAAGATAGCAGGGCGTGGATTGTTAAGACGGCATTAATCTATCGCGAACAGTGAGCTACTATTTAGGTTCAGCTGTGTTTGTCTTTAGGTTCAGGTACTTAATCGTCAAAAAACAAGACTGAGCAAAACATGATTCTATTGCTTGTTTTGAAATACATAATTTCTTCCTAGAACCAAAGAGCCGCAACAAGTTGAAAATACGACGAATGACTCCGTCAAATGTGCAAGGTACATCCTTGTCATTCCAGTGATCAACTGCATGAAAATCACTTCAATCATCCTCCTTCATCTTCAACTTATCCCCCTCATAAGTCTTCCATTCCATCCCCTTGGGAGCGATCCTCTCCTTCTCATAATCCGCCTTACTCACCTCGTCCCAATTCGTACTCAACACCGTCCCCCCCGAAGTCTGCATGGATTTCACCATGGCTCGACGGGTATCCTCCGAGGCGTTGGCGTATATTTGCCGGAACAATTTGTTGAGCGCTTCTTCTCCTTCCGGTTTTTCGTTCTCTTCCGCCTCGGCGAGAGAGCGGTTGATTGCCTCCCAGTCTTTGGTGGTGGCGTAGGGGCGGGGTATGGAGGATTGCTTATTGTTTGGTTGCGGCGGCGGCGATGCTTGCTCTTTTGTTTGCATGGTGTCTTCTACGGCTTGTTGTGCCTCCGTTTCGACGGCTTTCTTTTTGTTGTTGTTCTTCTTCTTCTTTTTGTCGTCCAATAATGCATGCCATTCTCCACTCTCCGCCTTTTTCAGCTTGATCAGCACCTTCTCCTCCTTATAAATGGTTCTACAACGTTCGGGAAGGACGGGTTCGTACAAATCCCCGCAAATGACGGTGTGGGACGTGCCATTCTTGATGGCGGTGACGGTGAGGGCGGTGGATGTGACGGAGACGGTGAGCGTCTGTGGAGTGAGATTCGCCTCGAGTATTTGTATTTTCATCCACGATTCATCTTGGTAGTATTGATATTTTGGAGTTTGCGTGGCAAGCGTTGACGGATGGTCGGCGACGGCGTTGACGGTTTGCGCTTTCGACGCAGGAATTTCCGCAAAAGTTCGAGAAGAATTCGGCCTCGTCTCTGCTTGCCCCGTCGATTTCGCCTCATTCACGGACGTCTCCTTTTTCGTCTCGCTGGCCCCGTCGGCACGAGCGGCTCCCGTCTCCAACTCCTCCAAACTCCTGCGATATCGATCCACCAACCCGTCTCCATCCTTCACCATGGCCGCGAGCGTCATGGCACTCTCCCAATTCGATTTGGCCTCGTCGACCTTCTTATCGTCGAATCCCAACAAAGCCTTCGCGCATCGATCGTGACACGCCGCCAACTGTTCGTACCGCAATTTACCCGACGGTTTGCCGACGTCCGCAACGGCAAAATCGTACCTATGGACTTGGATTAACGACAGCGCCTCCTTGGCATCGACGTAGGCCGCTCGATGGCGAGACAGAGCGAGGTGGGCGGCGGAGCGATGCGAGAGGGAGAGGAAACGAAGGGTCAGTCGATCGAATGTTTTGGTCCCGTCGAGGGCGGCGGCGTCGTCGTGACGATCATCGGAATGACAAATGGCGGCAGTGTAGTGATCGATGGCGGATTCGTAGAGGCCGTCGACGAAGAGGGAATTGGCGGTGGTTAAGGAGGCGACGGCGGATGTTGTTGTCATGGTCTTGTGACGGGGGACACTTTTCGATTAGACTAGTCAACCACACATAGTATAATTTTCTACATACGAGACCTCCCCTATGTTTTCACACAGGAATTGAATTGATTCCACCATTTCCGCCGCCGAATCTACCTAAAAACATGACCTCCCTCCACACTATTCTGACATCGCTGACCACCATTTTTATGCTCATCACAAGCTGGATATCCACCTTCAGTTTCAACTCGATCCCTCCACGGACCGCAGAAATCGCACACCCCACCATGGCACTTCCGCGAACATCAGCACACCTCCATGGCACAAGGCAACACACCCCCTTACTAACTTCCGCAATCAACAATAGTAATTCCTCCCACCATGACACCACGACACGTAAATCCACAGTACACCAGCCACGTACAGTCCAGACCCGCCCTCACCTGACCTCCCATCTCACGCCATCACTGAAACCCAACAATTCCACTACTCTTCCTCTCTTCACAAGGCACATCGCACGGCCTCCGCCCAAGCCAAACATCACATCAAAACATCTTCGCCCACGAAAGCCCAATTTCCGCCACGCAATTCAACCTCTCTCCGCACTTCGAAACCTCCCACTTTGGCTCAACAAGCGCACAGAACTCCACGAATCTCCATCTTCCACAACCACCATGCCATCCTCGTCCCGTACCAAATCGAATCCGCCGAAAACTCGCTCTAACTCCGCCAAACAAACCTCCCAAACAAGCGAGTCCGCAAACGACGCCCCTCCACCATTGCCACCACCAACAGATGACGAACTAGCCATGTTAATCCAGCCTCAACCAATGGATCCCACGGTCCCTATGGACACCTCTCCAACGGATCCTCCTCTCCTCTCCCAAGACAACTCCACCAATCTCAACGACATTATCAACGAGATAAACAATCCCAGTCTCCTCACAGACACGGAACCAGACCCGGACAAGGTAGAAACTTCACCTTCCAACTCCCCGGCAAAGAAGAAAGCTAAACCTTCGTCTCCCGAACAGCAAAAGTCTGACAAAGATCCCTCCTCCACTCAAAAGAAACGCTCTAAGAAACGGTCTTCAGCAACTTCGCCAGCTTCGGCTCTTAAGCCTAGCAAGTACGCTCAGAGCTCTAGCAAGTCGAAAGAACCTCAGCCCCCCTCTCCTCCTCACGTCCATAAACATCGCCAAGTACTCGTTGAAATCTCAATAGACTTCAGCAAAGAAAGTCTCTCACAATTTGAGGGCGACAATGGGAAAAAGATGGCCTTCGCAATCCAACAATTCATCGCCAACCTAAAGATAGCTGACAAAACAGCAGTTATCAATCCCACCGACACCTCTTCCGACGATCCTCCTTTGGGAGGTACCAACAACATCCCTGTCCCAACGAACATGACAGCCCTCAGTAACTACATCAAAGGGCTAAACCCGAGGGCCTTCCAAACCAACGGAAGAACAAACCAAGAAACCCAGGACCCGGAGCAAGCCGGCACACGACGACCCTCTGCCCTCGCATATGGAGTCATTGCGTTATCCTGTGATAAAGACCCCGATCTTTTGGTCACTCAACTCTCGTACGAGTGGGCAAGATTCGGAACTCAGCTCAAAATCAAAGAACTCCAGGCAGTGGAAACCATCACCCCTTTTTCCATCTACTTTGTCTACTCCCTCTCTCACCGACAAACCTTAATTGATGAACAACGAGAAATTCTCAAACAAGCACAAGACCAAATGCATAAGGAAGACTATTTCCTTGAACGAGATCTCCCAATGAACTGGGGATACCGCCCACTTCCCTTATGCAGTCTTCGCATAAACGTCCCTCGTATCCCGAAGCACTCAGAGCCCTCCAACATGGCACGGTTACCATCCAATATCCAAACTTGCCGCCGAGTACTTCACCTGGAAGTCGACAAGAGTGAATTAGAATTGGTTTCCCACCTAGTTAAGTATGCCAAGAAGAAGGGCATCTATAATCAATGGTGGGGCTCTCATGCCCACCCCACTGAAGGAGTGGATTGGCAATCACCTCCCGGCGATATCAAGAGGGCAGCCAAATTCGCTGTGAAAACTACGAATTATAACGCAAGCATGACGAGCATTGACGTCTTTGGTTTTTTAGACCTCAACGACTCCATTCAGGCTCGCAAACCAGATGGTACGATCATCCGATCCTTCACCGGCAGGGAATGCCTCACCTCCCTGTACAAGTTCAAAGACTCTTCCCCACTCATTGCTGAGGCACACCAGCAAGTCCCCCTAGGCTCGGTGTCCTTGGTATACCCAAACACCCCGGAAGGAGAGAAATTGATCACCGGCCTGGCTAAGCAAATGGCAGCCTTCACCAAAGGACGCTTAACGGACCAGCAGGTCGACCCAGCCTTCATTCAAGATTTCCTTAAGAAATTTGTGGATCCACAACTCATTCACGAAGCGTCCTCCTGCGAGTGGGATTCTGCCACACAAACTCTTCAAACCCCAGAGGAACTTGAGGAAAACAACAACTCCATGGAACTCGAAGAGCAAGGATGGTGGAAGGACGTAGTCGTCCAATATGAATTGCAGAAAGGACAAGGAAAACGTCCATACGCCTCCCCCCAAGCGCTATTTGACTTGGACGGTGCACAGTCAGTCAAGACAATGCACGAAGCGAATGATAACGCAAGTGGAGATCGATCTCAAGACTCGTCGAAGCGAGTAAGAATCTCAGAAGGCACCAAGCCTACAAACAAACCCAGTACCGACCACTCAGAAAGCAGCGTGGTTTCGGACGAGGGCCGTGGAAGCAAACGGTCGGGCCACACGCCCACAAGTGTTGGAGTACGGACAGGTCTAGAAAGCAGGGACGAGGAGCATAGCGCAGAAGAATTGTCTTCTAGCTCATCCACGGCTAGTGATGCCGCTCCCTCTGAAGACCTCTCCGGAACGTCCGGATAGTCCCACACAACGCCCCCTCCCCCACTACAGGAGGTCAGGCGATAGCCGGAAGTAGTACGTGTAAATCCTCCAACGGCAGGAGGTCGCAGCGGCGCGCCAGCCGCTTTCGTTCACAACATCAAACCGTGAGATCAATCACTATTCTGGAGGAGACAGGCAATAGAAGAACTCTCGCCCACAGGGGCCGTCTCAACCTCCTCTCTCACAAGGCCACTTTAAACGCACTAGAAAAACAGGCACTTAGATTCTCGACAAAACAACAGACACAAAACCAAAGGGATGCTTCTCTCGCCGACGCAGCTCGCAATGCTAAGCTAGCAACACTCCCGGTCCCCGACCAACTCTTCTCGGACACCTCGTCTGATGATCAAGGAATAAGCAACATAGTTCGACAACAAAGCTCATTATTAAATCCACTCGGTGTCATCCCCGGTTCGAAAGCTGACGGCGTTACTCGACTATTCTATGAAAATGTGAACGGGATCGCTACACACATTTCAGGAAACGAAAAACTAGAAAAAGTCAAGGGCATCTTAGATGATATGGAGGTGGATTTATTCGCGTTTAATGAGCATAAAATAAACTTCGCACACAGGGACAACAAAAAAAACGGTCTCGCTAAATTGTTCAATGGAGGGGAAACTCTCACAAGAGCAGTCGGAGGTAACCTAAAGCACCCAGTCGCCAAGACGTTAGGCAGAAAGATGGAAGGAGGTACAGGCATGATAGCTTATGGAGAGTTAGCGAGCGTCCTACGCATGGACCTATCAGGTATGGATTGCACGGGTCTGGCCCGTTGGTCATATATGACCTTCTCCGGAAGAGACCAACACATCACCACTGTGTTGGTAGGATACAACCCCTGTCGTACCACCCCGGGCAAACACTCAACGTCATATCAACTTCAACGAGCATACTGGACCATGTCTGCACAAGAAACAACCTGCCCCAGGAAGAAATTCACAGAGGACCTCATGTCACTTCTCATCAAATGGAGGCAAGAAGGAAGACGGCTTATCATCTGCCTCGACGCCAATGATAATGTGTACAATGGTCCACTCGGCAAAGCACTCGTCTCACACCCAGACCTGGATCTAAAAGAAACCATGCTACATCAAACGGGCTCCCATCTCACTGCCACACATTTTAGAGGCTCCCGCCCTATCGACGCCATATGGTCTACTCCCGATATCGAAATTCACAACATTTGCGCAATGCCAATCGGATATGGCATAGGAGACCATCGCTCCTTTTTCCTCGACATCAGCACTCGCTCAATGGTAGGAACAGACCCTCAACCAATTAAACGTCCATCCGCCCGGCGCCTCAACACAAAGATCCCCTATTGCTCCGACAACTACACCTTCCTTTTGGAACGTCAGTTAATCCACCATCGTATCATCCAAAAACTTCGGTCAACTCATCAACTCTCATCTTCTCCTTTGGAAATTCAAGCAAAGCTAGACGCGATCGACGCCACAACTTCCCAACTTATGCACCACGCTGAGAAAAACTGCAGAAAGATAAAGTCAGGCCGCATCCCTTTTTCGCCAGAAGCATCCTTTTGGATAAAGCGAACTCTTTGCTACCGTGCCCTCTTACGCTACTGGGCAGGAAAAATAAGGAACCGTGGAAACCTCCTACGACAGGCTCGTAGATGCAAAATAGATCACCCGTTCTCCCTTTCCATCCAGACCATCACAGATAGACTGAAAGTCTGCAAAGACCGATGTAAATACTTCATGAAGTACGGACGGAAGCACAGGAAAGCCCATTTACTCAACAAACTGGGAGAAGCAAGAGACAAACAGGATGAATTAGCAGAGAAACGCATCCTACAAATTATTCGAAGTGAACAGGATCGGTCGTTCTGGCGACGACTAAATTGGGCCCTCGGGAAACGGCAGGGCACCAGCGTCCGGAATGTTCAGATAGAAGAGGGAGATGGTTCAGTAGTGGAATACGACACTCAGTCAGAAGTCCAGCAGGCGATATGGGACAAAATACACAGAGAGCGCTATCATTTGGCGGAGGAAGCTCCAATATGCCAAGACCAAATGAGACGAGACTTCGGTTACAACGCAGACACACCCTCGGGTACAGATGTCCTCGAAGGCTTGTATACAATTCCCCCAGGTTCACATGCCGGCACACAATTACTGTTCGACTCCATCGCTCGAATACACAAAATAATTCCAAAAGACTCGATCAATCCAATTATTACTCGTTCCGACTGGCAATACACCTGGCAACAGAAGCAAGAAACTACCTCCTCCTCCCAATCCGGACTCCACTTCGGGCATTATGTCTCTGGTGCAACCTCGGACCTAATCTCTGACGTGCACGCCCTCAAAGTATCAATCGCATTGCACCATGGTGTAGCACTCTCCCGTTGGAAAAGAGGACTGTGTGTAATGATAGAAAAAGCCCCCGGAGTTAAACTCATCTCAAAACTGCGGGCTATCCTCCTGATGGAGGCGGACTTTAATGCCGCGAACAAAATCATCTTCGGACAAAGAATGCTAAACAATGTGCGACAAAGCGACCTTATGCCAGACGAAATATTCAGTGAGAAACAACGCATGGCCGAGGATGGCATATTAGCCAAGGTGTTATTCTATGACATCTCCCGACAGTTAAGAGCTCCAGCTGCTCTCGCCTCAGTCGACGCAGCCAACTGTTACGACAGGGTCGCACATGCAATAGCATCTCTGGTTTTTAGAGCCATGGGTGCAAGGCTCCCCATGACATTGTCGATGCTCACCGCAATTCAACAAATGCAGTTCTTTTTAAGAACCGCCTTTGGGGACTCCAAAAACGCAGTGGGCTCCAAAATCCATCTCAAAACGCAAGGCTTCATGCAGGGAAACGGCGCCTCCCCGGCAGGTTGGACGGTAGTCTCTATTGTAATACTCGGAGCACATAAAGAGGAGGGACACGGCGCCTCCTTCATCTGTCCTGTCAGTCAGACGAGAAAAGACTTGGCCTGCATTCTTTATGTAGACGACAATGATTTACTTCACCTACAAGAAGACGAAACTTCGACCATGTCCGACGCACAAGAGGCACTGCAAGCTAGTGTATCTAGTTGGGGCAATTTACTTATCTCGACGGGCGGAGCACTCAAGCCGCAAAAATGCTTTTACTATGTAATAGGGTATGAATGGGATAGGAACGGCAATTGGAAATACTCCGAATTGCCAGCACACCCCACTCTCATCACTGTGCCACTTCCCACCGGACTCCCGAGCACCATCCAACAACTCTCGGTTCACGTCCCTAGCACCACGTTAGGTGGAACCACATCTCCTTCTGGGCCAACATGCACCCTATCTGCACTCTCCTCCAAAGCCATCGAATGGGCAAGTTTAGCAAGGAATTCTGGCCTCCGGCCGCGGGACTTTCATGTCAGCGTTTCTAAAAAGTTCTGGCCTAAACTCAGGTATGGTCTCTGCGCGAACACCTCCTCATTTCAAGACATGGTCTCTGCCATGCACCGCCCATATTTTTGGATGGCCCCAGTGGCAGGGCTGATCCGCTCTGCGAAGAGAGAGCTCCGCTACCTGGACACGGGTTTTTATGGATTGGGATTTCCCCACTGGGGGATAGAGGCAGCAATCGAAGCATATAAAAAGTTCTACCAACACTTTGGGACGGGATCGGTAGTTGGGACCCAATTACAAATGTCCGTCGAAATACTAACCTGTGAATTGGGCCTGAGCGCTCAACCCTTCCTCCTCCCATACGAAAAGTATGGCTCCCGCGCAACAGACTGCTTTGTAAAGAGTCTATGGGAAAAATTGGACCGCTTCCAACTAAAGCTTATCCTCGACTTAGAAGGCTTTGCACTCCCCCGAGAACATGATAGATGGATCATGGCGGCGTTCGAACAGATCGGATACTCCTTAAGTGAATGCAAGCTCCTGAACCAAGTTAGGTTACACCAGCAGGTGTTATTCGAATCAGACATATTCGAGGCAGATGGTCGAACTATCAACGGCAAATTCCTGCAGCCAAGACAGTTAGGTACCGCTTGGTCTACCTATAAGTTTGGCAAACAAAAACCAATCCCTCACGCATTCAACCTCTGGCGAGAAGCCATCTCACATCTCACACCAGGCGGCAGACGCAACCCAAAACTGGGAACGTTTCTCAGATCTCCGCACATCTTATGGTCGCACCGCTATGATCCGGAGGAAGATGTGATTGTAGCAACAGAAGGAGAAGAACGAGTCCTGTACCAACAACAAGAATCGTCAAGAAGAGGGCGAAACACACCCTTCACACGGCGGTTCCCAATCGAACCTATAGAGGAAAAGCTGCATCTCTGCTCCACTCGCACACACAACAGTGATACCGTCACACTGGCCTCTCACATAGCCCCCGCGCCCCCCACGCCCATCTTCTCACACTTCCACGAAGTCATCAGAGCAAACCCCGAAAATCATTGGTGGGAGGACCTAAAGTACACTGGAAATGGACTATGGCTGTATACTGCTATTCGGCAAGGTACTTTAATAGGTGTTTCGGACGGCTCTTATATCAAAGAACTTCACACCAATGTCTGCTCGGCAGCAGTAATCCTCGAATGCTCGGAAAGTGGCGAAAGGCTAACAATGTCAATAACCGATGTCTCCCCGTCCGCGAACGCCTTCAGAGGGGAATTACTGGGTTTGCTAGCCCTTCATCTGATTCTTCACAGTATCCACAAATCACGCCCAGTTCTAGCAGGCTCAGTTGAAATCTTTTCTGACTGCACAGGCGCACTCAAAACAGTGTCCACTCTCAAAAAATCCCGCATTCCGGCAACCTGGCGTCACACGGACATCCTGAAAGTATTGGCCCTGCAAGGCAAGGACTTTCCATTCCGCTGCACATATCATCACGTTAAGGCTCACCAGGACGACAACCTCCGTTGGGATCAACTCTCACGAGTTTCCCAGTTAAACTGCGCATGTGATGCAGCGGCAAAGAAGAGAATACACGAGTTCCTCCCAACTGCGTACCCACAAAGGCCACTTCCACATGAAAAAGTCATGATGATAGTGGAAAACATCAAAGCCACCTCGAATACAGACGAAACCCTACGATTCGCAGCACACAAACAAGAAGCGAGGAGCCTGCTCGACAAACTGCAGTTACTCCCAAAAACACACTTCGAAGAGGTAGCATGGAAAGAAGTACATAGCACTTTACACACCCTCCCAAAAATGTTCCAACTCTTTGCTGGAAAACAAGTGTTTGGGGTTTCAGCCGTGCTCGCCAACTTATCGAAACAAAAGGAATACGCACATCTAGGGGATAAGTGCCCAAGCTGTTCTATCTGCAAGGAAACCACCTCTCATCTCCTCTTCTGCCGAGAGATCGGAAGAGTACGATGCCTCCGGAAACTTATCTTCCAGATAACAGATTGGATGGACAAGGTAGGAACAACCACTGCCCTCTCAGACCTGATCACAGACTTCCTACTCCTCAAAGGAGAACTCTCCCACTCTGGCCACAACGTCTACATCCCCCCACAATACTCTGATCTCATCCGATCCCAAGAGACAATCGGCTGGAAACACACCATGGAGGGCATGGTCTCCCGCGAATTTACTCTTCTCGAAAGATCCGATATCCTATCTTCAAGGAGCAAACTTTCACAAGAAGCATGGATACAGGGGCTCATCACCCGCCTCATCGAAGCAACTCACGGAATATGGATATACCGAAATATCACAATGCATGACAACATTTCCGGCCTGATAGCAACGAAAGGTAAAGAGCAACTAATCGAAGAAATAGAGAAGCAAATAGAACAAGGAGGCGAAGGCCTTGCAGAAAACGACAGATGGATGCTTGAAATTGACCCTTCGCAATTAGAACACACATCAGGAGAAAGAGAACAGTACTGGTTAATAGCGATTCAGACGGCCAGGGCACACTTCCATCTCACCCAATCTCATACTTGAATTCACCAAACATAAAGCACTGCTTTATTTGCCCAGGAACGACACCACCTGGAAGGAGAGTACGCTCTCAAGCGGTCGAGACCGCCACGCTTAGCACTCTTGTACTCGGCGTATGAAGACTCCACTATGGTTAAACATGTCTAGGTAGAAGAAATAAAAAATACCTAATTTTCTAAGTTGTTGTTGTTGAAAATGAAATTGGACGACATGAATGTTGCTGCTTGTGTGCTGCTGTATCCTCTATTGGCCTTTAACATCTCGGTTAATCCCGCCATTCCTCCACATCACAAAGACATTTTGTCGATAGACTCCTTCTATTGTATGCAATACGTAGCAACAAAACAGCATGGAATCATGTAGTTTACCACAGGAATGAATTCCATGACTTTGGGACCATGATGAAGTGTACTTTACTTAGTACCATATGCTATGATGACCGGTTCTCTGCAAGACTGGTACAATACAATGCCACAATGTATTGTTTGCTTAGAGTTGGCATGTATGTTATGGGAGTTTGATTGCATGATGTGATGAAATTCTGCTTGTGCACTGTATCCTCTAGCCCTTCACCATGCCAGTCCCACCATGTCACTAAGTAAATAAGACACGTCATCCATAGGCTCAAGATTTGAAGGAACAAGACCCGTAGGAGCATCATGGATGCCACGTTACAGTGGGATGGCCTCTGTATATTGAAGCAGCAACCAGTTCTCTGAGTCATTGCTGATGAAGTTTGGCAGAGGGAAGGGTGACAAGGAGGCCATGACATTCAAGATCACCACATACCCTCCACTATTTCAGGAGAGTTGTTGACATGTGAGTGTGCCATGTATCCAATAAGCCTAATGCCATTTATCGATGCTCTCTCTGACGAGCATCTCTTGCGGTTCATTGACTAAAAACACCAGGAATTCTATAGTATATATGGTATTTACTATGTGACTATACATCATCCTGAGGGCACACTTGTTCAGTACCATATTAAGAGAAGATAGGAGTGTATGTAGAAAAAAATATGTGGTCTTCTCATTTACATGCCATGTGGTCATGTCCATACCTTAGGAAAAACATTCATAGTGGCATAGTAGGACCCCCCCCCCAATGGGTTATGGACCCTATGATGTCATCTTCTGCCCGTTGTCCGTAGGGGTGCAATTCCAGCTCTCTGTGAATGGGTGGAGTCGACACTTTCACAGAGGCACCCCGATATCACACCCCCTTGAATGGCATGCAACCATGCCTATTGCTGACAAACAAAATTGGCAAAGTAGTCATGTGTTGATGAGTCGAAGAGAGGGTGGTGAGCAATCTGCCTCTTAATAGCTCTTAAAATGTATGACTGTTAAACCAAATTTGTGCAGAACTGATTTCAACTCCTACCTCAAAATGTTGAAAGATACCCCCCATATCACAGTGACATAGGCCAAGTATCTACGGCTAGGATTAGTGTACATTTTAAGTAATTCTATTTACTTAAAATATCTACAAAATACTTCCCTTTTGT
>JALLPC010000304.1:0-14493 GCA_036940045.1 Stephanocyclus meneghinianus | reverse complement strand
TTCCCAAGCAGTACCTCAGGCACTGCAAGGTTTTGGATGGTGGCACCTCACTTTCCATCCTCTTTGGTTATCCCAAGGTTTTTTCAAGTCAGAGGTGCAACAAAAAGTTGCTTGCAACTCAGCAGGTTGCTTACAATATCAACTCTGGTCGTGTTCTCGCCCACTCCAGCCAAGTCACTCACTTTGTCATGTCCAACTATGATGAGGGTTCAGACAAAATTGATGGTGAGCCTCAAGTTTGCAAGTTGCCCTTCTAGTGTGCTGAAGGAGATGTGGCCTCAGAAGACAGATTGTGGCTCAATCGGCAAACTGATTGCTGTGTTCCCTACAAGGGAGCACAGCACAAGCAGTTTCTTATGATCATGACCATCAAGTTGAATTATGTTAATAGGTATGCTGTCCACGGTGGAAAACATCAAGAGGTGGTTCTTTCTGACAGTGAAAGTGAGTACCAAAACAATGATCAAACTAATGATGACGGCAAAATGCTTGATGATTAAACACTAGTGTATTTGACATTGTTTGGAAAATTATAGAGCTATTTGATTGTTCTACTAATATAAAACAGTATTGGCTAACTTTGCAGCGCACACATAGTTCATCAACAACCATTAAAATGCCCATCGTTTCATTTTGCCAACATTGCTCTTCATAGTCAACTCTGAAACAAAGTTCTGCCTATAAGCAGCTCGGTTGCATGCATACTTTGTTGCATAAACTAGGGATTCTCTTTCTTGCATCATGCGTACATGTTCAATACGTGGAGGAGAGCAAACAGGATCGATGAATTGCGTACGGGACGGCAAGAGTGTTGAAACGACATGTTCATGAGCGCGGATTTTCTCGCTATTGCTGCCGCAATGGCTCTTAAAGGATTGGTACCAGCGGTGTTCTAGACATTTTCGAGCCGAAGACCTACGAGAAGGATCAAGGACAAGCATTTTGGACAACAAATCTAATTCGTCAGTTAGATTTTCCCGGCCGATTTGCTCGTGCAGGCCAATTCCATCCTTTGGCTCAAACGCAACTTTATTCCAATCCGGTAACAACTTCACTTGTGGCCAATTCTTTTCAGAAGGAGTGCCTAAAACATGGAAGATTCGCCCCAATTGATCCAATACAGACTGACCAGGGAAAACAGGTCCAGATAGCCTTAGCAGTTCGGCAAAGATACAACCAGCAGAAAAAATGTCAATGGCCCCGTTGACACCGGTTTTTTCTTTACTGTTTGATTGATTGATGACTCCACTGCCCCCCAGCAACATTTCAGGAGGACGATATTGAAGAGTACACAGTCCTTGAGTCAGATTGACATTGCTTTCGAGTTTTGACGAGTCCGCTTTATTGCATTCAGCTTCTTTTGTAATATCTAATGGTGGGACAATCTTGGCTAAACCAAAGTCACCTAATTGAATCAGTCCTTTTCTTGTGATGTAAAGGTTCCCTGGTTTGAGGTCCCGGTGTACGATGAAATGAGAATGCAAATGACATAAAGCCGATAACACATCGTTCATAACTGATTGTACCACTAGTTTCGGTAAATAGTAAGAGTCGCCAGAAGAGATTTCACCACCCGAGGCGAATTTTGACGATGCGTAGAATCGACGATGTATCAAAGCCTCGTGCAAATCTATGGGATGATAAGGAAACACTAAACACAACGATGACGAGAGTCTTTGCTGATTAAATGCATCATTGGCCCAATCCCAACCACCAAAGCCTCTACAATCACTCGATGAATCTTGCGCACTGAAAAATCCAAGCAGGGGTGTTACATTGTCATGGCCATTCAATAGACGGAGGGCGTTCAGTTCGGCAAACGCCTCTCGTGTCAATGACGCCGCGGAATTTTGCTGAGACGATCTTCCGTGTATGTTTGTTGCATTCGGTATTGTCTTCACAGCCGCTAACGAAATCGAATGAATTGTAGAAGGGGAACGATGTTGACTGCATGGATGTTGCCGACGAACGAGAAGAGCAATGTCGACCTGGCCAAAGGCACCCCGAGCGATGAGAGGATTTGTTGCTGGTGATGATTTCCCAATGTTATTTATTTTCACGACGGATGTTGAGTAGAACTGCGTCTGCAGTTTGTTGTCATTCGTCGTATTGGTGTCGCCATCGTCACCGCCATCCAGTGTTATTGTCATGACTATTAGTGTAGATTTTTTGGTTGGCACTGGACGTCGTTGTTGCCGGTTGTTACGATCTCGACATGATCAGTACCAAGACAGATCAGTTCAATATGGTATTGTACGATACGATCCTGCAGCGATCCTGCACAATCTCACACAGTTACCATACCATACCGCCATTGCAATATTATTATTGTACCACACATAATAGGTAGATCATAATATTTCTGGTTCTGATTTGAATTAGTTGGGAAGGGGAAGTTTGTGTCACGAGACCGTTGGATGCGATGAGGATGCCATCCCAATTTTAAGCATACAGCAATGTATTAATTCCTATTATTGAGTTTGCTTTTTAATTTCATTCAACGAAGACGTGTGAATTGGTCAATTGCCTTCGACCTGTTGAAATTGCGTATGGATACCAATACAAAAAATCCTTTATGCCCTTATGTCCCATCAACATCAACACCTTCACACTCACCCACCCTCCAACAAATGTGTGAGATGTGTTTCTTGCACGAAAGGGCTTGGGCAAACAGCAAGATCAAGAAGTCCTAGCGCGAAGTATGATTGACTCTCGCATATCTCAACTTCTCACGCGCATCGAAGAGATTTCGCCCGTCTCGATGGAGATAAAATACACATTCCTCGTTGGCGCCAAACCCTTGGGAAACACATCAATCGAAACAATATCAATCCAACGAGAATTTGATCCGCAAATAATATCCTGGAAATAATATGAGAACTATAACTTCAGCAGTGTACCACGCTGCGGTTTTATTGACGGCACTGGGAGCAGACGCGGAAGTGAGACCGAACAAGCCTCGCCGAGAACTGAACGTCGGCTCCCAACGAATAAGAAGTCAATCGTACGATTTAAAATTGAGACCTAAAAATGTTGCTGAGAGTGATAGGATGGTCGTTTTTCCATCTAGAGTAAGTGGATTCTTCAGCTTATCGATTATTGATCAGTTCCTCATGCCTCATGTCTGCCAAATGCTTATCCAATCATTTCATAGCAACTTCAAGCTGTTCTTCGCTACGTTCCAATCAAACTCGGAATTAGCATGGAAACATCAAGATCGGACAACATCGACTCAGATGAACTTGGTGGTATTGTTGGAGGACACATCCTCACCTACCTACAACAGTCGCTGATTGATTACGAAGCCGTTGCCGTTGAAACAGAGATTGCGGCTGTCTCTGAGCCCTTGCGACGACTTGAAATGACCGAAGAACAACCTAAAATACGACAGGTTCGTGCTACTGGATACGTTTATTTTGCTGGAGATTACCTCCCTACTGCAGACTACTTGAATGGGGTCATTGAAAATGCATTTCAAGGAGACGAGCTAAAAGTATTTTTGGGCAGGCTCAAGAAAGCATACGACCCAGCACTACGTTCAACTACACAAGTGTGGAATTCCCTGACAGCTATCCACGAGGAATATCTTCCTGCGAACAGTGAGAGCTCAGGCAATGCCAGTATTTTGAACAACAACATCTTTGTCATCGCCGTCGGCCTTGCAGGGGGCGTAGCACTGGTCGCACTATTTGGAGTACTTCGTTACCGAAAAAATAAGGATGATGTGAGTATTGAAAGGTTTCAACTCTCCCCTGATAAATGTCACGCAATCATACACAAAAATCCTCTTTGCTCATTTCAATAGGACGATGGAGATTCGGCTAGCCTGACGGCCATCCCGTGGCTATCTGTGCAAGTTCCCAAAGTGGCCCCGAAAGGAAGTTTTGACTTACAATCTACAATGGATGATCCCATCGAAGCAGTAGCAGGAGAAACGAAGTCAGTTATCATAGCTGTCGGAAATGACAAGCCTGAAAAAGTTGCATTGCGCGACGACATCTCAGTGATGTCGAATGTGCCCGAACGGCCATTCTCAACCGACAACAAAGCCGAAATATTGACAAAGCTGTATGAAAAATCGTTAAGCGAAGATATTAAAGTTCATCGCAAGTCAGTATCATTTGAAGATCAAACGTTTGAGAATCACAGCTCAAAAGTCACTGCGAAGACTGTGTCACGAAGTATGACATCGCGGCCAACAACGGCCGAACTGAGGCAACACCAACATATTCATCCAAAGCCAGTCTTCTCGGACGAACAGTCCAAGCGATCATCTATATCTTCTGCCAGCAAAAAGTTCGCTCTCCGCAAGAAAGTTCCATTTACTGCTTGGACACCGAAGAACCAACCGAGGACACATGCACAAAATGACCGATTAGAGGTTATTGAAGAAGGAGAAGAAGCATCTTCAAACAAAGATGGTTTAGGTCCTGCATTGGTTTTAGCCCAGTCAGGAAGTGAAGACACGGAAGACCATTCCAAGACCAACTATAAAATGGCGTCAGACGTTCCTACTGCCGATAGTGTCATATTCGCAGCAATCTCTCGCGAAAGTGGGCTAATGGAAGCGTGGGAGAGCATTAGTCGAAAATACAGCATAGATCCGAATTGGGATACGAGCACATCTACATCAAGCCACGACTTTGAAAACACATCGTTTCAATGTGGTCTGGGTCCTGCGTGCGTCAGCACTATGACAGAATCTGAAGTAGCCGTAGACCAGGACGATAAGGAGGTGGACGACGGCGATGACTCAGACGAGATGACTGAATTCACGTCGTCAGAGTATATGTCTCAGTACACATCATCAGAGTATATGTCTCAGTATACAAATCCTTCCACATATGCGAGCTTGGATACAGAAACCCTTTCTTACGAATCAGCATCCACGTTTTCAGACGATGAGTATTCCAGATGACGGAGGGAATTTACTGGTTCGTCCCGCTTCATCTGATTATGTTATTTGCAGTTGCAATGCATGTTGTCAGCCAATAGTAGTGTTTTCAATGCAAAATGCGTGGTGTTGTTTTGTGTAGGGTGAAAGTAAAGGATTAACTCAACATCACGGCGGCAAAGTTCATTACAATTTATTTTCTTAACAACATTAAAAGCACCGTTGGCCACAGCACTCCACCCAGCTGACGTTTATTAATTACTAGTTATCAGGATCGGATTCTCACCTCAAGAACCTCATCAGAGATCTCAAAGACGTCAGCGAGCAGCTAGGCATGATATCGTTGATAATCTGGAACTTTGGGCTTCCCCACCTTCCCTCCCTTCTTTTTCTTTGCCATTGGTCTCATTGCTTTTCCACTCCCCCCTCCTCCCGAAGATGACGATGACGTGCTCCCCCCATCATCACCGCTGTCATTCTCCGAAGACTCTGTAGAGGATTCCCCGAATGCACGCTGCTTGTGGAAAATGCAACATCGCTTGCTGGATTTTCTTCCCAGACCCTCGTTGTTTATCACGCCTTCATCCCATGTGACGTGCGGATGAGGGCGGAGAGTTAGCCTTAATATGGGTGCTTCAAGAGTTGTCGTGTCTTCCTCGGTGATTACCATCGTAGTCGTAGTTGTTCCGGTTGCATGTGCAGCTTGGGTCCCTCCGATGTGGCCGATGTTTGTAGAGCTCGGTCCGCTTCCCGTGATGTTGTATCCAGTTGCGTTGTCATTATTTCTCGCTGTATTAATATCTGATAGGCCGTGAATTTGAGGCTCGCTGTATGGGCTTAGATTGTGATCCATCCTTATACGCTGCTTCCTCTGAAGTGTTGCCGCTTATTTTTGTGAGAATTACCTAGGTAGGTTTTGGATTAATTATCGTACTGGACGGCTGCTGGACGGAATAGGGAGGAGGAACAAGCGAGATTCGATGAAAGTGTAAGCTTTTTCATAAGACGGATTCTTAATAGAACCTCCATTTCTCAAAGGAAGTCACTCTAGGGATTTTAAATAATTTTTTTATGAATAAAACTAGAAAAATCTTCTACCTCGTGTATCCATCATTGCGCCCTCGATCTGAGGTACCATATGGTATCGTAAACGACTACGATGTATAATTAGAACGCTATCGTACGATATTGTAAGATATATATATTATTGTCCAAAAAATATTCCATATATCGTACACCCACCATTGATACATAGAAATGATGCGAAGGCAAACGCCTTCTCATTCCATCAGATTCCATCCCACAGCATCATAGTATGGTATGGTACAATAACAAACAATATATTTATGGTATGATGGTGCAATCATATAGCTAGGTAGTTTTAGGTATAACATCCATCATACCCGACGCCAGCCCGACGCCCTCTGTCGTGCTAAGGTGTACGCTACACATTGATAGACATTGATATACCCGGGTTAGAACAAGGGTGAAAAAGACCTCATCAAAATCATCTGGAATCGAACCAATTGATAGTCATCATCTTTAACGCGACATATGCTTTGCCTAACTCGATCTTTTCGAGCCTTGATGTGGCGAAATGCCATCTATCGTAAGCGACGATGGATTTCTTCTGTAAGTTTGAGTTGAAACTTTATCTCGATTCGATCAAGTCATCTATAGACTGAAACTTTCAGCTGATTCCTTGCATATAACATCTCCAAGTTAATCGAATTGGTCCTCCCGGCATTCTGTATCTCAATTCTGTTCATCATCAAACACAACCTGGAGTCTGATCCCACTTCTTCTCTCAAATCCGTCGTCGTCCCAACGTATTACCCCATCGCCGATGATGTCATCATACCGTTTTCATTTCATGATTACGTGACCGCATTACAAGCCAAACGGGTATGTGTCCCTAGTTTAGCGCCTCCGCTTCTTCAAGTGTTTCTGGGGCTTTCACCATGGGTCATATCCGGAGTATGGTCGTCCGATTGGCCTGTTCCGTTTGTGTTTTGTAATTCCTACAACTGCCAGTATAATGGCGAGGATGCAACGAAGTATTGCACCTACAAAATTCTTGGATTAGCCCCCATGAACCCCGGGACATCAGAGATTTCGGAGAATTCGGGTTACCGAAGAATGCAGAGGTTCAAGACCTATGTGGAGCGAAAATATCACCAGTTGACCAACAGCAGTTTGCTGCCATTTGATTACGAATTCATTCAGATCTTCGACAGTAATGAAGATTTACAGTCTTACATCACTTCTCAGAGCTATGGAGAATGGGTAGATGGAAAGTATTCCCCAAAGGTTGCCATTGCGGTTGTTTTTTCTGATGGCGCGGGTGACAGATCGTACGACTACACGATTCGTGTGAATTCTACTAACTTTAACTCGGAGGAGCAAGCGGTACGATGAACAGATCGCAATGAACAAGTTTTATGGACTTAATCGCTGACCCTTAGTGATCTTCAATCTTTAAAACTCTTGTCAATGTTTCGTTGATACTTGCTCCAAACTAGGCTCAGCCAGCTGCGAAAACAACGCCCCCGACCAATCGCTTGTTTGATCCATACGTTCGAGAAGAAATGACTTCCTGCGCAGATCAAAGCAGCGGAGCGCCGAACATGGGTAAATACGGCCAATCATGCACGGGTCAATATATTTTGAATGGTGCGGTGACGTTGCAACGTCTGGTGGACGATTGGATCTTGGAGGACTCTGGTGTCACAAATGTCACCGTCGCTCGAAATGGTGTTCGCTTCCTGCCCTTTCCAAGAATGGAGTACATTCAAAGTGGCTTCTATCAGACTATTGCACGTAAGCTGATGCTCAACTGATGTTATGCCTTAGCGATCAATTCTCGCACTAAAATTCCAAATGCTCCATTTTAAAGCATTTGCGCCACTTCTGTTCACGCTTGGACTTCTCTACCCGATGTCATCTAACATTCGGTCCATCGTTCTGGAGAAGGAACTAAGGCAGAAAGAACTAATGAAAATGATGTCTGTTACTGAATGTGACATTGGCTGGTCGTGGTTCATATCATTCCATTCCTTCTTTTGCATATCGGGAGTCCTGAGCGCAATCTTCACGAATTTATTATACCCCAGCTCGAACTTTATACTACTGTTGTTCTTTTGGCAGCTCACATTTATCGCATGCATTGTTTATTGCCATCTGATCGCCGCGATATCTTCAAAAGCTACAAGGGCAACTTTGATTGGAATCATGCTCTTCTTTGTCGGATACTTCCTGCCATTGATCGTCGATTACCAAACAGGGAGTTCATTATTCATTGCCCTGTTGTCCCTTCATCCGGTAACTGCATACACATATGGCCTGGTGATGATGGGGTATCTTGAGGATTCAGGAGTAGGCGTTCAACTGACAACCATTATGGGTTCTGAGTTTCCCTCAGGTTATACATTCGCATCTTCATTGATCATGCTATTGTTCGATAGCATCATGTGGGGGGGGTTCACTTGGTACTTCAACAGGATTCTAGTTGGGGATTATGGAACACCTCTTGCGTTGAATTTTCCTTTTTCGCGCCAGTACTGGTGCCCAAGGAAATCGTTTGAAGAAGTTACCGGCAAAAGTCCGAATGCAGGACATATTCCAATCGAGCCCATTTCCGAAGGATTGAAGAGGCACAATTTGCATGATCATAATAGTGTTCATATTCATAACCTTCACAAAACCTTTGGTGAGAAGACTGCAGTAGATAGTCTCAACTTGTCGATGTATAGCGGTCGGATTACTGCTCTTTTGGGGCATAATGGTGCGGGAAAAGTAAGTGTTCTATCATTACATCATGGGGTCGTGCAGGGAATCTGTCAATGTAATATACTTTTCCTATTATTTCATTCGTTCCTAGACGACAACGATTGGAATGCTAACTGGCATGATCCCTCCGACTTCTGGGTATGCCACAGTGGCAGGGTGCGACATCAGGACTGATTTGCCATTGCTGCGTGAAAGTATAGGTGTTTGTTTGCAGCATGACTGTCTTTTTCCCCAGTTGACAGTGAAAGAACACATTCAGTTCTTTTCGTATGTGAAGGGATTAAGCTTGACAAAGTCTAATGAAGACTTTGAACGGTCTGTGATGGAAGCTATTGAGGATGTGGCTCTGTCAGAAAAGCGTCAGACGTTTTCCAAAGATTTGAGTGGGGGTATGAAAAGAAAGCTGTCAGTAGCAATTGCTTTTTGCGGGAATTCGAAAGTTGTGTTTCTTGTAAGTGTTGCGTTTACGTTTACGAGAAGTTTGGTTTGATAGTCTCAACAGAATGGCTTCATTTTGTCCTCGCAAGGATGAGCCTACAAGTGGAATGGACCCTTTCAGTCGTAGGTTTACATGGAATGTCATTCGTCAGTATCGTGAGAACCGTTGCATTGTGTTGACCACACATTTTATGGATGAAGCTGATCTGCTTGGTGACAGTATAGCAATTATGGCAGAAGGGCAACTGAAATGTTGCGGTTCCTCGCTGTTCTTGAAAAAGCATTATGGGGTGGGCTATCAACTTACTATCATTAAGAGAGGGGCTCAAACTAGCGCTTGCTGTGACGTTGAAAGTTGTGTTGACATGAAAGAAAGTAAGGTAGATGTCATTGAAAAGGAAACCGCTGAGTGTCTGGATGATGGCTTGGAAGCAATTGTTAAAGATACTGTACCGTCTGCTGCGTTACTGAGCAACGCGGGGACGGAGATGAGCTTTCAACTTCCAATCGGAGAGTCAAAACACTTCATCGGTATGTTTAAGGAACTAGATGATCTCATGAGTCGTGGTACAATAGATTCGTACGGAGTTAGTGTTACAACTCTTGAGGAGGTTTTCCTAATGGTTGCTCGTGGCGATGACGGGATCAACTTGTCTCGGGGTGGTTTAAATGATGAGACCCCGATCACAAGGATCAGCCGTTTTTCAGTCAACACTAAAGAGAATGCATTCAAGAGACACGTCCAAGCTCTATTCGCGAAGCGTGCCAAAAACTTCAAGCGCGACAAAAAGTCATGGTGAATGTAGCAATCAGAAATGTCATTTTACCCTTTTAACTTACGTATCACTCAACAGATTGTTCTTCGCTTAGGTTTTGCTCAACAATCCTTCCTACTATTGCGTCATTGCTTGGCTTCATTGTTGTCAAATTTACCACAAGTAAGAACCCAAACTATCCGCCATTGACCTTATCGTTAAATCAAAACAATCCGAACATAGAAGGAGATAGGAATCCTATTCCATTCAATGCTCCCGGCTTTTATTATCAGTGTCAACCAGGCAAATGCGTTTATGAAGTTGTATCTTTTGGTAATCCCATTTACATTGATGATACATCTGAATTATATTTCTTTTGTGGAAACAATGCAATGCTCAGCAACAGTACTGAGACGTGTTCAATTTTAGACTCATCCAGTATTGTCGATCAAATCTCTCAATACGGTGCATTTGGAGTTGAAAACGCTGTTACTGATGTCCCTGATGTGAGTGCACACGACGAACATTGTTTAAGTCTTTCTTGACTCTTTGTCTAATCTCGTGTTATTTCACTCTTTGATAATACAGACCTCATTTAGTATCCACAAAACATCAAAGACATTCAAAGCTTCTCAATACGGCGGAATCTTCTTCACCCACGAGAGCAAAAGCTTGCTATCCTCCTCGAATAGCAGCTCGTTTAATGATGTTGTAGTAAGATCGTGTCAAAACCAAACTGGAAATTATACCACTTCTTTTCAATGTGAGGACTTCTCTGGGATAGGATACATTGTGAAGTGAGTTTCAATCTACTTTGCGTCTCTCTCTGTGTGTAGAGATTGAGAAGGCAAACTCTCATCCCTAATGGTGAATGGTGTCTTTGAATTTTCAGCTATAATTTCACTTCTCTTCACAGTTCATTGCTTTACCAAGCAACTGCGGATGAAGCTCTCATGCGGGACTCACTGAATGACGCAAACTCTCAGATTTCAGTATCGATTTGGCCACTGCCCATTACAAAAATCGAAGAGAGTTACAATTTAGCACAGGATTCGTTCTCTGCTTGGTTCTTACTTGTGTTGTCGTTCCCTTTTATCTCCGGTGCATTCGTTTCCTTCGTGGTTGCCGAGCGAGAATCGAAGGCAAAGCATTTGCAAACAGTCGCGGGTGTGAACGCCAGTGCTTATTGGCTTTCCACTTACATTTGGGACATCGTCAACTATCAGTTGCCTCTCTGGTCGGTGATAGCTCTCATGTTCCTGTTGGATGTCGGTAAGTTTGTGATGACAAGATCACCTTTTCACAACTCAAGGTACTGTCATACAAACAGCATTGTTGCAAAATTTTCTGCAGAGGCCTTCATCACAAAAGAACGGAATGTTGTTACTGGCACTTTTGTGCTGCTAATTCTATTCGGGCCGGCTTCTGCGGGCTTTTCCTACATTGTATCATTCTTCTTCAAATCACCATCAATGTGCAATTTATTTACAATTGTTTTCAACTTTTTTATTGCAATGGCTGGGCCTATAATATGCTTTCTCTTAAGGCTACTTGCAGTTGATCCATCCAATCCAAAGCCGCATCTAAAAACTGCAGCGATTGTGATTGAATGGATTCTTCGTCTTGTGCCTTCGTTTTGCCTTGGAAGAGGCTTGCTGTTTAGCATTAACATCGGGTTCTTTGAAATCGTCGAAGGCAAGCAACTATCTGTGTGGTCACCAACTATAGCATTGTATGACATGATCGCTTTGGGGGTGGAATCAGTAATCTATATTGTGGCCACGATTCGAATAGATATCCTCTCATCAAAACCCAAGGCTGTGACTATGTTTCAGAATATGATGAAGTGCATTTGTCTTCGTAGAAAAAGAAACCTGCACACAGGAGAAAGCGATCAACTTGACGATCTTGATGTGAGCGCGGAGAACAAACGAGTATTCAGTGGTCAAGCTGACAATGAGCTGATTATTCTCAAAGGACTCACCAAGAGATACCCGAACGGAAAACTGGCCGTGGACCACATGTGGCTAGGGATTCCTCACGGTCAGTGCTTTGGGCTGCTCGGTGTGAACGGAGCAGGTATGTGGAGTTTCTCTATGATTTTCGTTCAACTTCTATTTAACTTAGCACTTTTTCCATGTTGTTTCGGACATGACTCCAAATGTAACACTCATCTGCAGGCAAGACAACTACAGTGTCTATGCTAACAGCTGAGTTCCCTCCTTCTAGTGGAGATGCAACGCTTTCGGGATTTAGCGTCAGCAACGAGCCAGAACAAACCAGGCGTCAAATCGGTTACTGTCCCCAATTTGATGCCCACTTTATGAACATGACCGGGCGGGAGCATGTTGAGCTTTATGCTGTGATAAAGGGAGTCCCCCGTGATTCCTTAACTGAGGTAGTTGATACCAAGTTGAAGGAGATTGGCCTGAGTGAATTCGACAGCAAACGACTTAGCAAGGAGTACAGTGGTGGGATGAAACGAAAGCTTTCAGTTGCCTGTGCGACGATTGGTCAGCCACAGATAGTGTTCTTAGACGAACCAAGTACTGGAATGGACCCAGGTAAGCTCACAGGTGATTTTTTTGGTCGGACAGTAGTATACCTGTTGCATTGATGAATAATTCCCCGTTTTGTTTCCCCCATTATAGTTGCACGCAGAGATCTGTGGAAAGTCATATCTAGAATGGTTCAAGGTAGTTGCGATATGTTGGAAAACGAGAAGACTTCAGTAATATTGACAACGCATTCAATGGAAGAGTGCGAAGGCAAGTGAAGGACTCTCTTTGTTTGGCAGTATCATGCATCATTGAAACACCAAGTTATATTAATGTGCTTTTTCCATTTTGTTTGAAGCACTTTGTCCTCGCATTGGTATCATGGCTGGTGGGAAGCTTAGGTGTTTGGGATCTGCACAGGTAGGTGTCTTCAACTGTTTATAATTTCTATGCAACCTTCCTCTCGCTAAGCATGATTGGTTCTTGTTTACACAGCACTTAAAGAATCGTTTTGGGAAAGGGTATCAGGTAGAAATGAAGATCAAACATGTGTCGAAAGAGGATTATGATGTTTCTAGTACAACCGCTAGAATCTTTCAATACATGGATGCACTTAGAGGCGTGCACATTCAGGATGCCGAGGAGTCTGATACGTTAGCATTGGCTTCAAAAACATACGTTCATTTAGACCATGTAAAGAGCATATGCAGTTATCTTACTAGAGATGACTACCTGTCAAATATGGTTGGACCCGATGATACACATGGATTTCCTATTTTTAAGCTCGCGAACTCGCCAACAGGAGTGAATGTTTACGAATTAGTTGTATTCTGTGTAGACGAGCTCCGGATGAGGAGGTTAGTAAACTTTTTTGAGCTATCTTTTCCATCCTCTGTTTTACGAGAGCGCCAGGAAGTCAAAGTGCGATTTGAAATCAGCTCGGACGGTTTATCCATATCTTCAGTATTTGCCTTAATTGAGGCCCATAAAGAAGAGCTCATGGTGGAAGACTTCAGTGTTAGTCAAACAAGCTTAGAGCAGGTCTTCAATATGCATGCAGCGAAAGCAGAAATGGCAAATACCACTGATGGTGGCCCTGTTCGAACACAGGTCCATGTGAACAGGTTGTGTGGTGATGAACCACAACCCATCAATAAGTTGTCTCTACACTCTTCGTCATTTCTGGAGGAGGCATAGTACCCTTGTTATTGGTTTGTATGCTAAAACCAGTGCTAGAAGGATGCTTATGTTTGTACTAACAAGTGCTTTATCTCTGAAAATAATGATCACACAATCATTTATATGTTGTGCTAAATTCTGCTGCTGCGACTTTGTAGTAGTCTCTCATCTTCCTATTTTTGGCATTTGTCAAAATCTTCATCCCATCCCGTTGCATCTCCATCTTCAACTTCTTGGCATCTATACACAAAGCCAAACCATTCCCCTTTCTATACCTCAAAATATAGTTCATCAACTCCATCTGATAAAATTGTTTGAAAATCATATCAACTTCATCTGCACTCTTTTTGCATGAAATGGCTATTTCAAGTTTTCACTTACAACCCAAATTGGCAATGCCTTGAGCAGTTTCCCCACTATCTAATCGGTTTAACACTGAATGGAATCACTCTTTGTGTATCCTTGGCTGCTTGAATCTGGGCTGCTCCCCCCATACTTTGGACTTTTGTCTTCAACAGGGAGAATACTTTGTCCACTTTTCCTCAACCATTTTTACTAGGTCTGTTGGCAATGCGAGCAGTTTGATTGACAAAGTTCATAGATTTTTTTGATTCTCAACCTATTTATCACACATTCAACTGAATACACGGAGACCACTGGTCCTAGAAAATTGTCAAGTCTGGAATAAGCTGATGCATGCTGAGCTAAGAAACTGACATGACGATGACAGAAAGAATTAGTGTATTACCAGTATAATAAGAGTCACAACCAGATCTGATCCAATACATTTAATCCAGTGATTAGTTGGAAATGACAACAACATGTCCGGATGTGTAGTCATGAATTCAACATTGTTGGCTAAAAATCAGCCAACATCAAATGTCGCCGGTGCCATAACTGGATTCATGGCTGGGTCACATGTCCGCTGATGTGTAACCGC
>JALLPC010000303.1:0-14490 GCA_036940045.1 Stephanocyclus meneghinianus | reverse complement strand
AAGGAGCTGCAGCAACATGGGCTCTTGGTGGCCACACATTTCATAAGTACATATGTACAGTATAGACATACCATGAAAAAAGCATGTGAAAAAATAAGTACTTACCTACATACTATGTACATACCTCAGTCACTAGTGATAAAACATGGTTGTTAGAAGTGCTACAAGTATCCGATTTTTTCCGAAAAAAATTTAGAGACACTCTAATTGAACCTATACCTCCATGTTAGAACACTTATTTTACTGTCAGTACCTCATATAAAATTGCTCATTTTTGGGGTGCAACCCCCAGGTACAAAGTTAGGGATAGGATGTGGACTTTTCAGAAGACAAGTTCCATGACAAGGAATGTGTTCTTTGTCATTGACATCTGTAAGGATACTAAACCTGTTATCACTTCAAGTTTTTGCTGAGGGAGGTTGTGATTGATTGAATTCCCATCTATTGGTGGTTCCAAAGCTGATGCATCCCATTTGGTTGGCTGTTTGAGAGTTTTCTTACTGATATCAAATTTATCATCTGAGGGAGGGGTTGTGTTGTTGATTGAGATGACATGTCCAAGTTGGGAGACAAGGGCTAAAGAGCCACCCTGCTGTTTTTCAGACAAGAAATGGTGCATTCTGATGTGCGAGAGTAGAAATAGGAGACTCATTAGAAGCAACAAGTGCAACTAATTTCTGCACAAGTTTCTTTAGGTTCAGTTTGCACAGCATCTTTTATGTTGTTGGGACTTCCCGGTCAAGCTGTTAGTCTCCTGTGTCCAAGAAGAATTTGTTGTTGTCAACGTTTAACATGATATTCCATCAAGTTTAGGTCAACATAGGGCCAGTCTCAATATCATCCCCACAAAGTGCAAACGGACCATTTAAACAGGTAACAGCGGAGCGAATTTTCAGGTTGCACGCACTGAAGAGCTTGCTTCCGCAAGGCTGTGATGTAATAGCCGGCATGTACAGCCCGTTGGGCGGTACCATAGGGACATAAAAAATCCCGTTGTACGTATTCCGGGTTTTACGTTTTGCCAACGTGCAATAATAGCGCTACCTTGAACAAGAGCTCGTAGAGTTGTCACACTCGGGGGTATAATACGATACTTGGAGCCAGCTCGGAGCCTCTCGGAGCATACCTACTTCTTGAGCACCCTCCAACAACAACACAAGAAGCAAGAGATGATCGAAGTAATCCTGAACGACCGCCTCGGAAAGAAAATCCGCGTCAAATGCAATCCGGACGACACCATTGGCGACCTGAAAAAGCTCGCTGCGGCGCAACTGGGAACACGACCGGAGAAATTGAGGATACAAAAGTGGTATACAGTGTATAAGGATCATATTACGTTGGAGGATTATGAGATTGGAGAAGGGATGGGATTAGAGTTGTGAGTTTTCTTAAAGCTTGTGTCGTTTTTTGCGTATTTACTGTCGATTTTTAATATAACCCGGGTAGAAATGCCAGACGATCGATACTCATTCATATGGTTCTCTCGTTCCACGGCAGGTATTACAACTGATTTCACAACGATTTATCAAGCATTTACCACAAACAGCCGACTTTGTGAAGGGTTACTGCATTCCATTACAATTGAAACGAGGGATGACCTTGCGATATATTTTAATGCATCAATATTGATATGATTAAAGGAATAAATCAGCGCACAAGAAGTCAAAAATTTCACTCTACGTTACGGGGCTTATGAATAGTGTTTTTCAGCACAATCATGTAATGGATCAATCATGTCCGAAGGCTTTGGAGATTCGATCGTAGATGTGGAAACGTAATCAAACTAGTTAAATGTCAAGAGTGGAGACTTTTTCTTTTGGGTGTTTGTGGCAAACATGAATCGCGGGGTCCGTAGCCAATCAACACGAGATGCACAGCCAATGATTTAACAACCGTAATGTATTGCATGCCATTAATGTGCATTACTATCTATTATGTAACACAACCAAAGGAAAGCCAATCTGCCCATCATGAAAAAAATCGGACCTCACATAATCAGACGTAAACCAATGAGCCATGGGCAACGCCGTCGATGCCACTAATAAACTTAAGAATGTTGCAGGTAGGTTACTTCTCAAGAGTTGAAATAAGGCGGCTGAGCCGATGCTGTACTCCAAGCCTATAATAATGGCATTCCAGATGAAGAAAGCTGTGTTTTGACCGTAGATTGGTCGGTGGGAATTCAATGAGGGGGGATCATCTGGGAGGAATACAACTAGTATTTTCCCAATGCGTACAATGATTGGCATTCAAGTCTCAGAAGAGAAGGACATTGACTAAATCAAATATTCAGATACGGAATGGTACTTACTTGATAATAACCACTCGTGAAATATCCCACTAGCAATGAAAGTCGCAGTGGATGCCACCAATCGCGAATATTTTGTCCGTACAGGCTTGTATACTCCTCTTCAAAGAGAATCATTTCACCAATGTAAACGAGACAAGAATGAACACAGCGAAAAGAATAAGTTTCATGCACAAGACTCCCTCACCTCTTCAACATTCCATGAACCACCATATTCCACCTTCTTCCCCAGAAATCTGACGGAGAAGTCGATTCAAATATTGGATTGAGCATGATTGGCTCCTGTTGTACACCACAAAGACTTGTTACGGTAAATATTCCATAGCCATGCGTTGTTAGGTACATCTGGAAAAGGACTGCACACGCATGGAAATGACAGTTACGAAACGAAGGAATAATCGCAAACAATCTTGAAGAAATGGACACTCACGCGCCACTAATGCATTGTTCGCGAGCCGTCCAACATCCAATAGAGACGCTTCCCTTGCGACTACAAAGGGTTCATAATCATACGCCAAAAGAAGTGAAGAATATCCTCCCAGTAGGAAGAGAAACAATACAAACTTTTTTGCGTAATGCCACGTCTGGGTCCAAGTAGATTTCTGATTTCGCAAACAAATTAAGGAACAATATCTGTTGTAGGAGAAAGGAGAAAAAGGAAAAATGACGCACCAGAGGACCATTGGCGTCATATTTAATTTCAACAGGGAATAGGTTGTACACAAGCATGTTGAATAACGAGTCTTGGGCATATTCTGGAAGAAATCCAAACATGGCTATCGAAATTTCCAAGAAAGAAAATGGGAGACTCCATGGATAAGAAGGTTTGAACAAAAGGTGCGATGAAATTCATAATCATCCAATCAGCGTCATACCTTCGGAACATCTAAAAAACGTGGTAACCGATTGCACGCCGAAAAAGAATTTCAACAATTTATTCTTCACGCCAAAGAACTGTATGCAGTAGTAAGGAGATAGAATTGCTATTGGCATGACGATTCCAAATCCGGTTACGAACGGTGTCATAGCATCTCCACTGGTGCGTTGGCTGTCCGTGTGTGACTGATTTTTGCCGTTGTTTCGAATTTGTTGTCTTTTTCGGGGTAGAACAATGTAGTAGTAGGATATGATGGACAGAAGGAGGTTGAAAGCGCATCCTAGGAACAGGACCTACGTGTCAAAATGGAAGGAATATCATGTCGCAGTTCAACAACCCAAAGAATACAGAAATAAACGGGGCACACGGAATATGTTCACTGCGTTTTGAAATCCAAACAACTCACCACTACCAAAGCGATCCAAAACTGCACCTCGGGCATTATAAAACCAATCTCCATATATTTATATCTTCCACCAAGTATTATTGGGGGCACCGAAAATGTGACACACGGAGTGCGCTCGTCGGACTCGAGACGATCCGAAAAGAGAATAGTTTCACCGATACGTCTTCCGATCGAGGCGGACATCATGATTCTGTATTACCGTCTGCGCCTGAGGCTTCGCTTGATGGACGCTTTCTCAAGGGCTTCGTCGCGACAGCACACAAACACAACTCGCACAAAACCACACACAACCTCATGACACGATCAGATCGCATATTAAACGTCGTGCATTTTTGCAGATTTTCGGGCTTCCCCCCCTTCACTTTAATTTTCCCCACCCGCAGCCCACCAGCCCATCACAAAAGTTGGTGACTGACGTCAATAACTATGTCGGGTGCTTTGAATCACGAGTCTCCAAAAGTACCCGTGAAAAGGTCTCTGACCTGACATGGAAGATGGAGCTGGCACAGGCAGGCCCGCCCTCCCGAGAATAGCACCACGGTGATAATGTCCGATAAAAACATGCCTCGAAACTTCCGCCGCAGCGTCATGTCAACAATGGTCTCCTCCGCTTGTCCAACATTCTCGCGCTTCGTCGCCCCGCGCATTTCATGTGCCGTCTCATCATCAACTCCCCGTCCTAGCCGCAATCGCAGAGCCTTCTGTCAGAGGTAGGTTCCAATAATATCTCTTGCTTCACGGTGAGCCGCTTGGATCTTGAATCCCATGATCCGCCGAGTCGTCCCCGACTCACGCAACGTCACATTCCATCGTCATTTGCCTCCGTCGTTCGTCCCTCGTCATTCACCATGCCAGAAACTTCTCCCATCGATCCGGCAACAACGAAACGGCCCCCTTCGACCGCGCCGCCAAATTAAAACAACGAACGCGAGCGGCCAACGCCGCCAAACTCTACCGCGATAACGACCCCCGCCGACATGCGCCGACGACGATACCCTACGACTACTTTCACCGAGAGGTGGCCAATCGGCTAGTCGATCGTCTCGATGACATTCTAACGCCCCAAAATCGAGGATTTCCCCTGGCATTGGAAATTGGATGCGGCGGCGGAGATTTCGTCTGGCGTGCCATTTGTTGTGCCGGGACGAACGATGCCGAACTCGACTTGGAATCGCAAGACCATGACGGCGGTGTTGATGGTATCGATGACGTGACAAAATATGGGAGGGGAGGTGTACGCAAATTGGTTCAGTTGGATTCGTGTCGGGAGATGCTTCACAGAGACGATCGCGACGAGGATGCGAGTGCGTCCGAGGCCGTTTGCGAAACGTATAAATTGGTGGCAGATGAAGAGCGACATCCTTGGTCTTTTCCGGAGGGGACGTTTGATTTGGTCATTAGTTCCATGGCGTTTCATTGGATCAATGATTTGCCTAAGTTGCTTTTGGAGATTAAGGTCAGTTCCTTTGGAGTATGGCACCATGTTTTTGTATGAGCGCGGTGTGAGAAAACTGTGCCCACCTGTCTCGATATCTATGGATACTTCGTTGCTTGACATTGGGAACTTTTGCAAAAACATGAAAACTAACTACCCAATCGTCGAAATCACAACCATAACAGAGAGTCCTCAAACCCGACGGGTGTCTCCTCTTCGCCCTCCCCGGCGGCAACACCCTCCCCGAACTGCGCTCCTCCCTGGTCCTTGCCGAACTCGAACGAACCGGAGGCGTCTCCACACATCTCGGACCCTACATAGACGTATCCAACGTGGGCGGGCTACTCACCGGGACGGGATTCAAACTACCCACCGTCGACGTTGATGAAATTGCCATCGGATATCCAAACATGATGGTATTAATGGAGCATTTGAATCGGATGGGGGAGGGAAATGCATGCAAGGCGAGGAAGGATCGGGTGGGACTGGGCACGTTTTTGGGGGCGGCGTGTGTGTATCGTGAGTTGTATCCGGATGAGGAGGGAGAGGGCGTCGTGGCGAGTGCGCAGGTGATTTATGGGATTGCTTGGAAGGAGCATGAGAGTCAGCAGAAGCCGTTGGAGAGAGGGAGTGCGACCAAGCGAATGACAGAGATTGCGGTAACGAAGACAAGGGTCGGATGAGGACTGAGAAACTTATGTGAAAGGGAACGACTTGTTTTCTTAACGTTGCACAAGTCGAGACCAATGGATTTGTATTTACATGAGTTACATGACATTTTTTTATTTGAGAGCAAGCGGTGCCTCACTTGTCATAGTGATTTGGTTGTGTCATTTTTTTCGTACACATCATAGATTACACCTCTACCCTACTGAATCACCGACTCGAGACATTATTTTAAATGTCAATTGAACAAAATTGTAAACCCCAAATATTAAATGTTCTTAAACATCGCTGTCTTGACTCCCAAAGAAGTTGCTGATTGATGACGAAAGGCGAGAATTTATTTCCAAGTCCTCATCCTCGCGGATAGCTCCAGAGTAACCCTCAACAAATCTACTTATGAAACTCTTCCGTTCTTCTGAATGGGAATTTTCGTTCGATTCACTCTTTTCTTCGACATATTTCAATTCCTTTTCTAACTTCTGTAGACGATCCCTGCCTTCATTTGATATTATCGATGACTTTCCAGATATTGACTGTGCCATTACCTCATCGATTGCACATTCATCATCGCAGGCAGCAGCCATGTCATTTCGTAACTTGGCGAGCGTCTTCAATTCACGTGCTGCTTTGTCGGCCAGACGCTTATTTCGACGTGCCGTGCGCATGCCTTCTTTCACGCGATCGAGGGTTATTATTAAAGTGCGGATTGGGACGGTGAATGCAAGGTAATGGTTTCCCAAGAAACGACCTGGTCTTAAAACAGCGCTGATCTGAAGTCAGAAGTAAGGAAAACAGAGGATGGAAAAAGAGGTAAATTGGACGAAGTTTTAACACTTTGTGAATCATTCGTGGTATATCCTCACCTCAAAGCAAAGTTTACCATTCTTAATCTCGATGGACTTGATTTGATTATCCTCCCCCAAGTTGAAGCCATCCATATTGTCGTTCTTTTTAAGAGGCGAAACTAGTGGAATGTAGGCATACAGTGGCTTAAAGTTGGGGATGGTGTAGTCGAACCAATCCTTGACTGACTTTCTCACACTGCACAGGAGGCAATTTGAGAAAGAGCTTCAAACAAAGATTTATGATTGAATAGAAGCACTCACCTTGTCTCTATGGCTTTCGGGCATTCTAATGGTTTTAGCAAACGAACGAAGTGTTTAGATCATCAAGGAAACAAGGAAAACACACGACGCATACTTAATCTTACCTGCAAAAACAGCGATCTCCGGTTCAAGCAAACCAATAATCCGTCCATTCGCTCTCGTGCCAATCTTGGTCCTTAATTTAAACCCGTTTTCAATGGAAGGAGCATCAGGCGCGGCCTTGATTCTCGCCCGGCCGGTAATAATGAGCCGATTCCGTGAATCAAATTGCACATCTTGCAGCTTTGGCACTTCCACAAGTGGTGCATTTTGCTCAAAAAGTTTCCATGTTCGGCCATAAAATACGGCACCGTCAAACATGTCACGTAGTCCACGGACTCTGCGAGACAAGGCTCGTGCGACTAGGCGGCGTAGGCCGGCGTCGATGAGAAAAGATTCCATGATATCTTCCCTGTTAAAGGAGGCTGTGACTGTGGCGGTGAATGGTTTTAGTATTAATGGTCCTCCAGGTAAGATCTGAAAAACGAAGAACAACAGAGACATTGTGAGACCCAGTGCAGAAAAATTGTTCACTTGATAATTTTCATCTTTGACAATAATCTCACCCTCTTGACAACTGGTATAGCACCAAACAAAAGACGTCTCAAGTCAAGTCTCAAATCTTCCAACACAATAGAGCCTTCTCCTTGATCTACCAAACTCCAAAATACTTCATTCTCAGTGACATCCATAACATCTCCACTGATACCCGAGCCCCTTGATTCCAAGTTATTTTCATCAACCACCGTTGTCGCATTGTTCTCCTCATCCCTAGGAAAAAAGGAAGCAAACCACCCCCTCCGCTTCGTATCCATTCCTGCACTCTTACCCCCCTCCAACAACATCCCCTCGACCTCCTCATCTCTCAACAAACGTGCCTCCCTCAAAACCGCCATATCTCGCACCATACTCTTATACTCTTCACGATCCACCACCCCATCCAAATTTTTATCATACAATCGCAACAATCTCGATGCCATCTCGGACAAAATTTCCTTGGAACGTATACCAATATACCCACTGGAGTTCGATCCACTTCCGATCACAGCTGCCAATTTCAACGCCGAGGCCAATTCATTGGAGTCGAGTCCTCCGCTTCTGTCAGTATCGATTCGATCAAATGCCTCATCGGCAGTGATCCTTTGTTCCTCATTCGAGAACTTTCCTTCACCACTGCCGAGCATGGTGGTATTTTTCCCATTGCCCCCCATTCGAAGCTGCTTGAATCCCAATCTGGAAAAATAGATTTGTATTGAGTGTATGGTCTTGTTGCTTATGGGGGTGGTCGGATCGGAATTAACCTGTACCTCGAGATTTTCGACTTCTGATGCGAGGGCGTTGATGAGACCTGTGATTGTTCGTGAGGCGAATTTGGAGCTTTGTTGGCTATCGATTTGCTCGAGGTTGTCGTTTTGGATCGTGGCTGTGGCTGCAGCAGATGGCGAATATGCATATTGAGAATGGATCGGCACGGCATTCGCAACAGTATGTCTAGTCTCTTTGACACCAACAGGAGCAGCAGCTACCGCGGCAGCAGAATGTCTCCTCCTCCAAAAATTCCAAAAACTCCCTTTCCTCTCCACTGCATTCATGATATCCTCTTTGAACCACATTTTCTCCTTCTCTGTATCTACGGCATTCATCACTCCCTCTTTGACTCCCGCCAACAGGTCTCTCAAGAGACGTGTTCTATGTGCCGCCGTCTGGAGCTCGAGGCCGGTGAGAAGAGAGGATTTGAAGGAGTCAGTTGAATTTTGCGTTGTTTCATTGACTGTGGCCATGTTTGTTGCGTCGTCGGGCTCGACTGTTGTAGACGGCATTTCTTGGGATATTGACTTGTGGGGCTTTCCCGTTGCGCTTGCTTGGTGACTAGAATGTCCATCGTTGACAGGCGTGGCAAAATACAACGTTTTTCCCGCGTCGACGACGGGTTGCTTCTTTGCGCCGTTCACGAACGGTTCGTGTCCGTTACGAAATGGATGATTGGCAATTGTCAGCGAAGGCTCCAACTGCTCCTGTAATTTCTGCGATGCACTCGAACTCGTACTCGTTGTATCCTCTAAACGCTCTCTCCGCCTCTTGAGCATAGAGAATAAAAATGCAGCGTTCTGACGCTCTCGACATTGGCGGCGATCTGTCGTGATTTCGCTCCCTCTCGGCCATGACGAGAGGGGTCTAGGAGGAGGAACGTGAGCGGCGATGGCTTGTTCACTGGCTGCACAGCACAGAGAATAGGTTAAAGAGAAAAGAATACGGCGTCGCTTCATGCTATTCTCAGCGGCCCGTCGTAAAAAAATGTGTTCGGGCGAACGCAGTCATCAAGTTCTTCTCATGAAAAAATAAAAAGGAAAGAAAAGGAAAAATGACCTTGGACCGCGCGGATCAAAAAATAATTATGGTACGTCCGACATGGCAGCCCCTACCGAAGTCCAAAACGGGATACTCGTCAATTGGGAGTCACGCCCTGTTCTACCAAAAATTCTGCACAGAGGCAACTTCACCCAATATAGGTAATCATCGAGCAGACCAACTATCCCAGTAATGGAAATCCAATTTTATGAAGTTGAGGGAACTGTGAATCTCACTGGATGAAACGATAAAATTTGGTATTCAACAGCTCAAATATTTTGAGCCGTCAATTTTTTGGTTCTTTTTCAAGATCGTTCTTAAAAAGTAACGCCAGTCAGAACACTAATTTTTTAACGCCAATCAGAACACTATTTTTTTAACGCCAATCAGAACACGAATTTTTTAACATGAGGACTATACCACTTTTGGCCCGGTGATAGGTTTTGGCGACTAGTCCATTGGACTAATTGTTCTCGTTTCTACCATGATTTTGCAGTTTTAATTAAATTTCGAACATGTTTATTTCAGTATTCCCCGTTCAAAATTTTGCTCTGCTTATGTAGGAAGGTACTCGTAAGGGTGCAATACGTAAGATGAATCAAAACCATGGGATGCAACATGTGTGGTGTGAGAATTTTCCAACTTCGTCGGCGCTTTCAATGATTGTATTCCCTATGGTGTCATGATATGTCTCTAGGGGTTATTTTTCATGAGGAATCGATTGGTGATGTCAGCAATCGTGTGTGACATATGCCTCCATGTGTTTTCTGAAAAGTCGCAACGACTAGTCCAGTTCTGGACTAGTCGTTCTGACTAGTCCAGAACTGGACTAGTGAACGAAATGGCGTTAAGAGATGCTCAAATAACGACGTCACAGAAAGTTCGCTAAAAATACTAAAAAATCACAGGAATAGTGACATCACGTATTCCTGTTATGCACCTAGGAATTAAGATGCCCTAAGATTTATATTTTATTTTATATATATATTTTTTGGGGCGGGAAGGTGTTCAGACGATGTCCATTCTCCATTGCCCCCTTCCAGCCCCCTTCCAAACAGATGAACTGCCCTCGCCTTCTCACAACTTTTCACCTCCACTACGTGATAGTGTGACTACTATCTGCAACATAATTAGGACAAAACATGAACACAACACAGTCCCCAAATAAAATCCAGACGCAAAGAAGATAACAGTAACATAACCACTCAACACAAAGAACATAATTTATCTCGCCCACCATGCCACTTAACACCTGGGACTCCGCATCAAGCATCGAACGTGCACCCCTCTCCACGCCTAATGGCCATCACGATGACGAAGAGCGAACATTCGTGCCTTATTCGGACGTGCCTCCTCCTGCAGCGTCTATTCCCGACAGAGGCGCGGACAAACAACGCATGAGCAAGGGCAGCAAGAAAATTAACGAACACCAAATCGATGTTGGAGGTGTCAGCAGGGCCATCATGATAGAAGAGGACGACGAACCAATCGTGCGACGACCGAGCGAATTCAGTGGGGTGTATAGCGATAGAAAGCACACTTACGAAGATGAATACGGCGACTATTCATACGCCAATCGCGGCGACATCCGTGATTTATCTTTCGGAAAGCATACGAAACGACCACATTATAGGTCATTATTGATTTGTGCCTATCTTCGACACTGTTTCGGGAACACGATGATCATACGCGCTTTCAGAGTGCTATTCTACCTTTTTCTGCTTGTAATCATGATTTTTTGTGCCACTGCCATAGGTTATATTGTTGCGCAGGATGGGAATCCATTTTTTTCCGATGGCGTCAGTGCTGACGATAACAGCAAAAATGCCATCATTCCAAAACTGATCCCCCCGCCACCTTATCTGCACAACATTTGCAGCGATTGGTTGACTATGACTGGACGAAACAATTGTAAAAGCTATTGCGATAAAGCTGTTTGTTGTTCGCTGCCTGATTCTGATAAAGACAGTTGTTGGAAGGACCATGCCGACGATTGTGCCACCTATCGTTCAGGATGTATGGCTTTGGAATTGCACAGCAGTGTCGGACGGGGAGATGATAGCGATACAGTAGTAAACGTGGATTCGGCAAATGTTGAAAACGATGTGAGTGGGAGTGGAGTTGGTATTGGTACCCTCTACTCCATTATTGATCTGCCACCCCCGCCCATCGATCTAGTGGACATTTGCTCTCCAACCTCCCTCGCTACACCCGAAGGCTTCAATTTGTGTTCAGATGTATGTCGGCCGTCTCGTTGTTGTAATCCAAATTTATACGAGTGCCAATTGGAGAATGATTCTTCAAAGAGTTATTGTGCAGAATACGAAGTTCCCTGTAAGAGTGTTGCAGAGACTTGGAGAGGTAGCGGACATGGTGTTATAGGAGCTAATGGCGTCGATTCTGTTGCGAATCAAGTTATGATGAAGTGCAATGCAGACAAGTAAGTAGTTTCTGTTCAGTTCATATCTTCCCACTTGTATCCGCTCTATTTCTTTCTCAAACGTAACACCTCCACTATTGTGCTGTTTTACAACAAAATCAAGCATAAATCCACCGGATTCTTGCATTGAAGCCTGCAACTCAGGAGCATGTTGCTATGTCTCGTCATCCTATCCTCCAATTGAGCAATTATTTGATCAGTACTATGGCGAGAGCCATAACCCCATGAAATCTATAACTTCCTGCACGTCCAACATTGGCTTTTGTCAACAATATGGATCATGCGAGCATTTAAATCACTTACAGGATACGTCAGGGTGGCAAAGCGATGACTACACTTATGAACTAAGACTCGATAGAGTCTGTATGGTGGAGTATATTGCGAAGAATGGGGCTCTGGAATGTAGCAATGTTTGTCAACCTGCCCACTGCTGCTTTTCCACAGAGTATTCTTGCGGAGATACGCAATTCAGCGATTTGAACTGCGACAATTACTCCCAGTGCAAGGTGTTATACCCGAAGCAGATGACTGTTGAAGACCTTCTTGACTTGGCAGAACAAATTAACGAGAGTTGCTCCGATGTGTTAGATTCGGTGGTGGCTAGATCGGCGTGTCAACATCTGTGCAAAGGGCACTTGTGCTGCTTTGATGATGGAGGTGAGTTTATTGTGAAAGCACTCTCTCAAGACCACACCTCTTTTGGTTACACTTTAGTGTTGTTCGTTACGGAAAAAAGACTATGGCTGTTCTAATGACACCAGCCAGAACTGCCTTGCCTATGCTGGTTGTGATATTCTCGTGGACACTCCGAAGTCGGCATTGCAAAAGATCGATCAAGGAGGCGTCGATGTAAACAAGGCAGCGAGCAAGACCGAAGACCTGAATCCCAGCATAATCGTGAGCACCAATCAACTTACTTCATCGGCGACTGAGTCTGCCAATGTTGACATTTCAATACCAAGTTTTTCAGAATTAAATGAATTGTGCAATGAAAAATACATGATTGCTAATGGTGTCCAATCGTGTAAATCTTTATGCATGCCTTACGAATGTAAGTGTGCAGGGAACAAATTTATTCTGCATTAGAAAGCGTAGCCGCTCAAGATTATCGTTGCATTTCATTACTTTGAACAGGCTGTTTTGCCAATGATATCGACTGTTCTCATACATCGACTTCGACTTGCAGCAGAGTTACGCCGTGCAGTAACTATTTCACTCCCCAAGAAGAGGAGGTTGTGATTGAAAAGGAATGTTCCAAAGACAAGATAGATACAGATCCGGATACATGCCTAAAAGTGTGCGAGCCCTACAGCTGTAAGTTAACAGTATTTTCGCTCTTAATTTTGAATCTTTGTGGCTTATCACAAAAGTCGATTCTTCACTCTCTATGCCCGTACAATCATTCGTTGTACAACAGGCTGTTTCACTGACGAACAGTGCTCTGAACACATCTCAGCTGATTGTGACTTATATAGCCCATGTAAAATCTTGGTTGACAGCTTAGCTAACGACCAATCCGATCCAATCGACATAAAACTTGATCTTAAAGACTTCTGTTCGAGCTCTAATCTTGGCAGAAATTGGAATTCTTGCATCAGCCATTGTGAGCCTTATGAGTGCTGCTTCGCACAAAGTGATTCATGTTCTATATCTAAAGAGCTCTGTGCTGAGAATGAATTTTGCAGAGATTTTTTTGGCAAAGGTGACAATTCTGGATCGACTGTAGTCACTTTTGATCCACTAGAGTCATCATCACTGGCATTTGATGATTCTTTGGGTGAAAAATCATTCCAGGAAGCCTGTTCGCCTTCAAATCTTGGTGAAAACTGGAACGCATGTATGAGTCACTGCGAACCGTACGAGTGCTGCTTCACAGAAACTCAGTCGTGCAATAAGAATAAATCACAGTGTGGCAATCATTCGATGTGCGCACAATTCTTTGCCAAATCAGTTCCTGTTGTGTCAAATTCAATGTCGAATGAGTCAACGCTGTCTTCTGTCACAGTTGCTCCACATGAGTACAACGAGAGAAACGATGAAGACGACGGTCCTACTTATATGCAATATACAGCAGTCCAACTGGCTAAGGCATGCAATTCCAAACAACTTTCAAAAGATGATTCTGATTGTAAAATGCTTTGTAAAGGAAGTGCATGTAAGTTGTTTGTCTGTCGCCATTAGTAATGTACTTTCAAGGTATCGTGTCACAGGGAATAAAAGACTCTCTCATTCTTCTCTTGTCAATCAGGCTGCTTCAGTTCATATGCACCGAGCAACTGCTACGAAAGGCAAAAGCCTTTTTGTCACGACCATGCCATTTGTGAAAGTGTGTTTGATCAATAGAATATGCCTTTTGCAAATCATTTTGTGAAAATAGGCATGTATTAATGCAGACCATAAGTTTTGGGTAGCCGACTCAGGTACAAAGTTTGGTGGAATGACAGCAGAAAGGGGAGACGTCAGACATCCTAAGCACGGAAATGTGTATAGGTAGCACATAAGATATCCTCACTTTTAGTTCGTCTCCAGGTGTTGCGTCCACAGAATGTCAGCAGTAATACATGTAGATGCAGCTAACAGATGAATGAAACATGAAACTTAGTCTCGTTGTTGTTTGGTTATAAATCAACTTCAAGGCACAAGCTTGAGGGGCAATATCATCTCTCCTGATTGCTCATTGCTGTATTTACTATACTCTAAAGTTTGAATGATGAAAAAAAAATATTGGAGCATACCCAAAACTCCAATACACATATTGTGTACAAGATAGAATTGACTTTGACGCATTATATGTCAGATATCTTTGGCCGCTGGTGCGGCCTCAATATTCACCCCCTGAGTCCCGCCCAACATTGCACAACCCT
>JALLPC010000302.1:0-14592 GCA_036940045.1 Stephanocyclus meneghinianus | reverse complement strand
TGTGATTTTGTTCATTGAACAGACATACAGCATTACTGCCAAAAATTGCTATTTGCTCTTTGTTACCAACATTCTGAATTTGTTCACACAAATAGGCTGACAGATAGCACATTTGTCATTTTTATTAGCCTATTTGCTTTTGGCAAAGAAGAATTGACAAACAGTAGCACCCTGCAAAATGGATAGACAAATAAACTAATAGCATTCCCACCATATTAAAATGCCATGTAGACAATGATCTTCCCATAAGCAAGTTATCATTTGTCTCCAACCATTATTTGTTTCATCCATCATCTGCACATCTAACTGACAGATCTCCTTTCATCATGTTATTGATTTGGGAAATTCCGAAGTTTGTTTTTGTGTATTAGCTATTTGCTATTCACATGAACAAAAAAATCATAAATTTCCTTTCAAGAGAGAAGTAAAAAATATTTGCTAGAATTGCTGTTTGCTATCTGCTATTTGACAAACAAAATCACAGCCTAATTGCCAAAAATCAGTGAGATAGTAGCATGTTGGCAGGACTATGGACATTTTGTGTGAATGACAAAGATTTTTTACTATACATGGGTCACAGCTACCTTTCACTAAGCAGTTTATCCCACATCATATAAGTCACTATCATTCATGCCTTGTAACAATACTGGTCAGAATTGAGATTGAAGCATTGGCTGAACTTTTGATGCATTATGGATCCAACACACCATTCCTACATTTGGTTGTAGGCGTTTTGAGTGGAAATTATTTGTAGGCAACGTGTCATAGTTTTCTTTACTTTGGGTCATAGGACAGTTAAAAAAGATCAAGCAGAGATGCACAATCATGTGGCATAATGATGCATTATCATACAATTTTCAACACTCTTGTTATCTGACATTGATATCATAGTAGAAACATACCGGTCTTGAAGCATTGCATCACTTTTTGCCCAAACTGGCAGTGGAGTTGCGGCTGACTTGGCTTTGGGCCGACAACCTGTTGAGCTGGACTCACACCCTAGAGATAGTCCCAAAGGGTTGTGCACTCTTGGCAGGGGCTCAGGGGGGTGAATATTGAGGTCACACAAGTGGCCAAAGATATCTGATTAATAGTGCTTCAAACTCCATTGTGGCTTGTAGCTTATACCATTCAATTGATGCATTAAATGACCTACTTCACTCATCAAAACATTGATGTGTATGAACAAGAAAGACTGGCAACATAAACAAAATACACCACACAACATGATCTTCGATGGAGCAAAAGTTCCAATAATGTATAGTAGCATCCAATTCCCACCACCAAACGAACTCTACATCATGACTCTGTTAAAAGAAATATCATCACAACAGTATTGTTGCAATTACACCCACCACTCCACTGACAAGCAGCACTCCAAAGTTGCAATTATCCCCGGCCCTGAAGGAATCATTTCTTTCCACGGCGTTATCTCCAAACCCTGCAAAATCATAATTAATACTCGGTTTCTCCGTCGGGGCATTCGTCGGCACTGTAGCACCCGGTAAAACAGGCACACCCGTCTCATTCATCCCCTCGTCCGGCGCAGACGTTGGCGCGGCACTCTCCACGGCCGGAATCTCACACCCCACAATGCCGGGGAAACAAGTCTGTCCATTCGGACATTCGGCATTGGAATTTCCGGGACAAGGTGTGTTCTTATAACAATTGTCCTGCGCATCGGGATAATCTATTCCGCAGTAGCTGGTAACATTGGGATCAAATACGGGTTTGGCCGTGGTGGCAGGGACGGTCGGCGGCGAGGACGCGATGGGAGTGGCGACGGGGGATGCAACGTCGCACGGCCCCGGCAGTTCGAAGCAGGCCTGACCGGTGAAACAGGCATCGGCCATTCCGTCGGGGCAGGGCGTGTTGCTCGCGCAATTGTCCGCGGCGTCTTCGGGGGTGAAGCCGCAATATCTGTAACCCTGTGCGGCTCCCGTAGTCAAAGTGGCGTTGCTGGGTGCATCGGTTCCGTTCAATGAGGCCAGGGTAGTGCTGCTGGTGGTTCCCTGAATCGAAACTGCGGTGCTGGGAAATGCCGTTCCGCGAAGAGTGGGCGATGCGGTGGGAGGTATCACCACGGGTGCTGTGGCGGGACAAACAATGCCGGTGAAACAGGTTTTACCACTGGGGCATTCGAAACCACCCGGACAGGCAGTGTCGAAATCGCAGCTGACTTCGGCATCAGTGTAATTGACCCCGCAGAAATGTGTGTTGACGATGGGTGATGCGGTGGGGGGTGGCGAAACGGGAGCCAGCGAAGGTTGCGCCGATGTGGGGACTAGTTCGGTCGAATTGGTTTCGTTCGTGGCGAGGGCCGTAGTGATTTCTGTTGATATGATGGTTGATCCATCGCTGGGCGATGCGGTGGGTAGGGGAGGAATGCATTGGCTCGGGATAAGGAAGCAGGCTTGTCCAGTGGGGCACTCGCTGTGATTGATTGGAGATTGAGGATGGGCGAGAAATGGATTAGTTCGAGATCCGACCAAATCTATTCGACAATATTTAATGTTCAAACAAACGACTGAAAAAGTCTCAATAACTCACTCTGGAGCTGACGAGAGACAGGGCTGATTGATGTAACAATTCAATACGGCAAGTTCAAAACTCTCTCCACAGAAGAGCAAATTCGGCACAGGCGCAGTCGTGGTTGATCCTCCCATCATGGCAGGAGCCGTGGCATTATCCTCTTCGATGGAAGCATTCGTAAGAGAAGATACGACGGTGGTCGTTCCACCCCCCGACGCCACTGTGGTAATGGTATCATTCCCCGAAGAAACCGTGGTCCCCGTGAAAGAAGCGACGGTGGTCCCACCCGCCGCCACAGTCGCCAACGCCGTCGTCGTCCCGTCGCCGTCCGAAGAGCAATCGACAAACGGAATGGCAAAGCAGGTAAGACCGAGGTCACATCCGTCTCCCGAGGGACACGCCGAGTTCACGCAGGAATTGACGTCGGCATCCGTATAATTGGCCCCGCACACGTATAGAAAATCCGGCTGCACGGGCGGCAAGGTGGGAAACGCCGCGGGAGATGCGATCGAGGCATTGGACACGGAGGGAGACAAGGACAGCATATCGGTCAGGGTGACATTCGTCGCTTCGGTGATATTCATCGTTTCGGTGAGATTCGTCGTGTCTGTGACATTGTCGAGGGTGGAGTTGACGCAAGCTTCGAGAGAAACGACGAAACACGCTTGGCCCATGGCACATTCCGTCCCTCCCGGCGTGCACGCCGCATCGGCGGTGCAATTGAAGGCGGCTTCCTCGAAGCTGGCGGCACAAAGGTACAAATCGGTGGAATTGGAATCCATGGTGACGGTGGAGTTGGCATCGGCAGCGTCCTCCGCGAGCGTCTGATTGTCATCGGGCGGCGGAGCGTCGATGCATTCGCTGGGAAACACGGTAAAACAGGCCATTTTGTCGGGACACGCTCCGGTTCCATCGCAGGGCATTCCCGTACAATTCGACGTGGCGCCAAGGTAATCGAGGCCGCATACCTTGAGGGGAGTTTCGGTGGGAGACGAGGTGGGAGGGATGCGACATTCGGGCTCGGGAAGAGCGAAACAGGTGGCCTTGTCTGACGGGCAGCCGTCGCCGGTCACGCAGGGGGGATTCGTCGTGCAGTTGTACGTGGCGTCGCCGTAGTCCGAACCGCACACGCGGATAAGGTCTTGGGATACGGCGATGCTCGGAAGGAGGACCAGGACCAGGGGCAGGCGTATCATGATCTCGTCTGGTTTGTAGGAATGGCAGGCCGATCAATAAGATTCGATGAGGAAGAGAACAAGATGCCAACAACCGCTGTAATAATCGTCTACAGGTAGATCTTTTGCAGAAAATGTGAAACAGGAGATTAGACGAGCCTCTTGGTCCAAAATGTCAAGAGTTTTTTATGTGGATGGTCCTCGATGGCAGCTCGATGGCTCTCGCCATAATATATTGGATGCCAACAAGAGATCCCACCAAAAGAGGATGGGAAAGGATCCTAGAATTCCAGGAGACATCCTCGTCAGTGAACCAATACAGATAGTAGTGATCTTTACCTATTTCGGCGCCGAACGTGTCAAATAGGATCTTTCTCCATTACGGAATCAGTACCACGAGGACGAAGTGATCGATTGGAACAGCCTGTCGTATTACGACTTGGGGTCAGCAACAACAGCCCGCGTAAGCCCGGATCCAGCCAATAAGTTTCGATCTCGCTATTGAAGCGTTTGACAAGACATCTCTCAATAACAGTTTGAGGCAATGTGCTCCATTGCCCAATTGATTTTGTTATGCGTTAGGAGCGAAAAGCCACTTATCAAATAAGAAGAAGATGTTTACAGTATATATATATTATATATTATTATTATTATGTATTGTACCATACAAATATTAGCCATTACACGGGCATTATCGTTCCGTAGATTACGTGTGGTAGATGATACTGTAATTACCCCACAGCGAAGAATAATTCATGCTGACGTCAAAGGTACCATTCATACCTATGATAAATATACCTACGTAGTCTATATTATCGGCACGAACATAGTGTGGGCGTCATTGTGCCCACCGTGACTTTCCTTCCCACGCACCTGTACAACATAATACACCCTCAGTACGTAAAATACCCTTACAATACCATACACCTCCTATGAGCACAGAGCATCCTGACAGCATCGCACAATCCATCTTCGATGACATCATAAACATCATACAATCAAGATTTCTTCTGGGGCAAACAAACCAATCAACATCGTAGATTTCGCGACGAAACAACAACTAATGTAAGTCGTATCAATAACGTGGGCCTTGAGCGTGAATCACTGTTGTCTCGTGACGGGATGAATCATCGCTGCGCAGCCTGCTGCTGAGTACAAAACATTCTCATTCCGGTTCTCACTTGGCCATCGTCTGCCCGTTGTTCAAACCTTCAACATAGTCGAACGCCCAGTTTTATTCGTCCATCTTCCTACACAACAAGCACGCGCAAAATCCCGGCATAATATTCTAGAGGAAACGCAATGCTTTGGCAATGTTACGGCAATCGTCTCGCTCCGCCACATTGACTCTCATTGCAAGTGTAGCATGTTGCCTCCTACGCGATGACGGCATCGCAACCAGCAAGGTCGCTGCACTCATAGTTAATCCATATTACTCGTCGAGGAGAAAGTCTTACTCTGGTCGAAGGCTTCATCAACGACGGGGCGACGACGATGAATTGGATCCCCTCAACTTTTACAAACGAGAGAGTCGCGAACTTCCACATTTCGATACACACAACGAGGACAACGGCAAGGCTTTCTATTACGCAGATAGAATGAGGCAGTATTTACAGCAGAAAGACTCTGATTTCGATGCCGAACCAGACTACAGAAACCCAACCACATCCTCCACCAGCAGTCGCAACAATGCACGCAAAGACAAAAACAAATTCTCCAACGACATCGGTTCCATCGTGTCCAAAGTGTTCCCCAACGCCCAAAAGCAACAAGCGCATCCCATGCAGCACACCGATCCCATATCCTCCACCATACCCAATCTATCACACATGATATCCATCTCCAACGAGGACATGGAAACATTCGCACGCAACGCCGAAGCCGGAGGAAAGATCGTTTCGAATTTTGTCAGGGGCGCCATCTTGAACGCTGCCAAGCTCGCCATTGAAGTGCTAGAACAGAACAACAACAACAACAACAACAACAACAACCGTAATCGCACGAAGGAACAGAACGCCTACAATGATGTGTGTGATTTCGATCATGACTTGTGTAGAGAAATCGAAGATGCGCTCGCGGCTTCGTCTCTGGCGGATGGAAGGAAGGAGGATGCCTCGTCTAATTTCATTGGAGGGGATAGCGCGAGCGAAAGGACACTCTCGGATTCGAGGAAAGAAAACAGGGACGACGATGCTGGGAGATATTTTTCCCGCACCGAAAACGGTGCCAATAAATTTGAAGAGTATTACTGGCGCAGTCTCGAGGAACAACTATCCGAGTCGGACGGAGAGCGAAGTATGCAGGAGAAACCGCGTAAGATGCAACAACAAAAAAAACGCCCTTCTTGGAATGATACGTCTTTGATGATGTCGGACGACCGCGGTCTTCTTCCTGATTCGTTGTATCCATATACGAGATTGACGAAACAGGAGCAGGTGCCTCTGTCCCAAAATGAACCGATGCCATTGCTTAGAAAGAAAAGCAAAGATATCTTAACTAACGACGATTCTACAACAAAGCCCGTCATGGGCAGAGCACACGATTGGGCGATGGGATATGATGGTAAAGAAAGTACTGAGGATTATGCAAAGTTATTCAATGCGATCCAGGATGGTCCCTATGATAAGATGAGTAACCCTTTTAACGACCCGAAGACACGAGTCAATAGTCAACGCAAGAAACGAGATGACATTTCTGAAAGCCGATACGAGGCGCAAGATTCAGTCATGCTTGACATTACGGATGAGGCACTTGCGTTTGCTCGGTCTTTAAATTTGGACGTGTATGAAATTTATCTCTCCAGAGACGCCGTGGACGAGGACGCGGTAATAACATTGGAAGATGTTCTAGCATACTACGACCGAATGAAGGGGCAGATACGAGTGAGACCAAGGCAACGATCGACCAGTGAGGATCGCCAGCGCAACATGGATGATGCAGTTTACAGCGGTCCACGAGGGAACAAATCTAAGGAACAGACGGAAAGAGTGGGAAGAAATACCCGATTGGCGAAGGAGAGTTATAACTACAACATCCATGATGCAGTTTACAGGGATCCGCGGGACGAAAGGTACAGCGTTGCTTCGGAGCCGCAGCGCAGTGGTAAGACAACTCCCAGTGTTAGATATCGACACGTGAGTAACCCATTACGACGGCAATCAAAGTCAGAATTAAGCCCACCGAAAGAACCGGAACGAGTTCCCAGGTTTCGACAATATCCCCTACAGCGGGATGCCTCTCCGGCCCCATTGAGGCCACCCGTCCAACGTAATATTCCTGATGTAAATCCAACAATACAGTCGTTGGGAGGCAGCAGGCGTGAGGTCAAAAGCCAATCATCATTGTCTCAATTGATTGATCCTAATCCTCAAAGAAATCGCGACTACGACAAAAGTGCTCGCGAGAATACATTCTCCACGGTCCCCTTGGCGAAGCTCGTACAGAACCCGAGCAAAAACGAAGCCAAAGAAGCTCCATCCTCGTCGTTGAATCCACCGCCAAGTTCCCCTCTCCCTTTCGAACAGATTTCGACAGCACAGTTCAGAGAGCCATATCAAGGAGGAAGAATCGATAATTTTGGATCCGACCCAGACGCACAACACCGGCAACCAAAGCAATCTTTCGAAAAGCGGTTATTGTCAAACATTCACATACAAAAGCACGAAGTTGCCTCATCAAAACCGTCACCATCTTCGTTCACACTACAAAACGAGAGCGCATATTGTACCAATGATGCACTTTTAATGGCAGAGCAGTATGGTGTCGATCTCCGAAAAGTTGCAGCGAGTTCGGACGAGCCCATATCTGCCGAAGATGTCAGACATTACATTGAGAGCCGTAAGAATATGAGAGCTGGTCTGAAAGATCAGTATACCAGCCAACGAGATTCTTCGACATACATTGACAATGAGTTGACCTATGAAGAATTTGCATCATACTTCGACACGGACACGATAGGTAGGTTGCAGCGATTGCAGGATCAAGATTCTAGGGAAAGGATTGAGTAGGATACGTAGCAACTACAATAAACGTGTTAATACAGTTAGTTCGTATCCCAATCATCAATCATCTCTAATACTTCAACTGCTCTATCAACGTCATCGGTAGTATTGTAGTGTGCCATAGAAAAACGAACCACATCACTGTCACCTATTCCCATTTCTTTCCAAAATCTATCGGTTGACAAGAACGTACAGGCTCGGCAAACAACGCCGTGGCTTCGACAGTGCTCGACAATTCTGCTCGATAGGATATTGGAATGGACAAAACAAACGATTGGAAGACGGAATATAGCCTGTTTGTCAACGGGGAGATTAACTTGATAGCCAACTTGTTGGTGTCCTGGGTCTTGGATGATACGGACCAATGGGGAACTCTGGTGCAAACGATGCAAGAGACGATTTACTAGCCGTGCTTCCAGGTTTTGGATGGCGATTGTTGCAGTTTGCATAAAGTGAACATAACACTTCGTATTTTCATGTATAGGTGAACTGGGACATTCCAAGCTATTGACTGTCTGATGCATCAAACGGCTCTCTCGAGTCAATCCTTTTTCGTTGGGAAATTCCTCAGAGCCAAAAGACATAAGTTTCTTCGACTCGTTTGCAATGATGTGGAAATATTTTTTCAACGCGCATGCAGCAGCGCATGCTTCATAATTCATCGTACCTCTTTCCAACGATTTGTAAAGACTCACATCTGATTTGCAAGAGGAATTCAGTAATTTGAGGAGAGAGCTCTTCTTTGCAATCAAACAACCCATATGCGGCCCAAACAATTTATGCAAGGACACCACATAAAAGTCAGGACTCGTAGATGGATCGGTCATATGAAATACATCCAGTGACAACATGTGAGGAGCTGCGGCAACGCCGTCGACTACAACATGTCCCTGATTCTTAGTTTTGTGATGCACAAGCCGACAAATGGATGGAATAAGTCGAACACAGCCGAGGATATTGGATGCGTGAGAAACAGCGACCAATTTGGTTTTTGAAGTGACTAACTCGGAGAGAACTGATGACTCAGTGACATGTTGTAATGTGCTATCGTTGCAAAAATCTTTTTTAGTGTCTGTGACGGTCCACCATTTCACTCGTGCTCCAACCTTTTTGGCAAGAGTGACCCATGGCAAGACATTAGCAAAATGATTTTCTGAGGCAATGACTATCTCATCGCCTTCTTTGAGAATGCCTTCGAAACATCGTTGGGCAAGATCTTCTAAAAGAGATGTTGCGTTGGGACCCATTATCACGATATTTTGATGTGAGCTATCGACATACGACTCTGCTTCTCGACCAGTCAACAACGATAACAAGGCACGACGTGCCTTCTGTTGACAGTCGGCACCTAAAACCGACCGATCCCTATTCGACATGGAAGCCACGACAGCATCCATCACTACCTGCGGCACTTGAGCTCCGCCTCCCGACTCTAAGAAGACGGTACCCGCCCTTCTCTCATGTGATGGTGAAAAATATGGGAATTGAGACCTGATAAAACGAACGAAGGCATCGTGATCCAACGAGTGAGTTGATGACTCACATTTATTACCGGATGGACGCCGATTCAGTTGACACCAACTCCTTTCGTATTGCTTTGCCGCTTTCCTCTCGAACAAAGCCCATCGGACTCTATTGACAAAAGCCGCCTTTGAAGGAACCACAGCTTGATTGGTATCGCGGGAATCTTCGTCTTTTTCAGGCTTGTGTACGCAAATCCACCCGCCGCATTCACGGGATGCAATACCAAGCTCTGGAAGCACACACATGCGCAGCAAATCGGTGATAACTTCATCGTGTAGTGTTTCGGCATGAGTCAATCCAGTGGCGGTATCTTGAGACGGCGGAGCGTTCACCTCCAATAAATACGCCACTGGGACTCTCTTGGAACGGTCTGAGGTGGACTGTGGGACGGAAGACAATACAAAATCCATACCGAGGTATTCGAAACCGTTATTGGCCTGTCCTCCTCGCAGGAATGGTGCGGATCGTTGTGCCAGTGCGGCTACTGATGCTGAAATGGATGGAAAGTATTTTCCCAATGGAACGTCTTCTGTTTCGCCCGCAACATCATCCAAACCACACGTTTTAGTCAAATCGGCACAAATCTCTCCAGCAAACTTGCCAACATCATGACTATTTGCACAACAATTTGTAATATGGACCGAGCTCTCAAACCTTTGACGTCCTCCTGCAATGTTGGTATCCTGGATATACTCAAATGTGTCATTAGCGACGTGTAAAAACGCCCTCTTATGGACATACGCCTCCCCCTTGGAATTGATGCATCCATACACTCGAACATGACATTTCCTTCCTCTGTGCAAAGTTGGGGGCCAGGCGTAACGTTGAGCGATGTAACGGTGCGTTGGATGGAGAATCGACGTGTTGTATTGCTCCTGGTCGTCGTCAAAGTCGAGGAATTCCGAAATATTGCTCGGGTCGACTATCCATATTCCCCCCGCTCCGTTACTCATGGCATCTTTGATGACCCACAGGTTCGACGGCGTGGGTGGCGGTACGACGTTAGTGATTGGTTCAGCTGTAGTCTGGTCGGAGGCATTGGCGTCAAAAGGACGCATTAAATCCTCAAACTGATAACGCCGTTCTTCTGTATCATCAATATTCGATGATAATGAACATTGAGACGCCACATTGTCTCCAGCATCATTTTTCGGAAGCAATCCCACTCTTTTGACGAACGTGCAGAAATCAGACCCGCGAAAACAGTGACTTTCTAACGTAGCCAAATGTTGTTCATGTTGTTGTTGCGTGCATTTCAATTCCTTGTTGGGTGCAGCTTTTCCTTCCTCCGCATCGTTATTTTCTCCGTAGTCAACTGCAGAACCACCATTCGTCGCAATATCGTCGTCGTGTACGTGACGTGCATGTGGGACGGTAGAGGCATCGCCCAACAATCGAGCCAAAACCCATTTATCATCGAGAATGGCCGTTCCGTACGGTAAATGCGAATAAACTTGGACGGTATCCCGTATCGGTTTGGTGTTGCTCCGGGTGGAATTTTCCCACAGAAACGCCACCGATGTTTCTGACTCTTCTTCTGCTTGTCCTGTAGTCGTCGCTGCTGCCGTCGACGTGGTCTGATCTCGCTTGGCATACGGACTGAGATCTACCCATTTCGTCGTGCCGTCGTCGTTGCTTTGGTGAAGGAGATTGGAGAATAATCGAGAGATTCTTTCGTGGGCCGCTCGGCCGGTGATGATGTATCCCTTGCGAGTCGGGGGAAGGGTGGTGGAGGAGGATGTCATTGCTTTGCATAAGTGTGGATTTGTGTTGAGCTTGGGAATCGAGGAGCCACGTACTATATCGTATGTGTGTACATTATTGTACAATACAATACCCACAGCATCAACGACGAGTGTGTCCAGAAAACGACTTTTTGGATATATACAACTCATCAAGACACTTACCAAATTATATGAGGTGTTTTCTCATTTTTCTATTACTTAAGCTATGCATTAATTTCGAAAGCAAATTGCTAAATTTATTACTTCTTGCAATGTTTTTAATTTTCTTTGATTTTATATTACTTTCTTTTTTTGCCAATGCAATTCGCTGATGCAAGTCAAAAATCACTTCCAACAGCTTTCAAAATCATAAAACATCCTGGAAATTCCGCTTGATTCCGGTCATTTCCGGTGTTTCTTGTGTCGCATCTGATGTCACATTCCGGCTTTTCAATCTCAGGAATGGAACGGAATTTCCGAACTTCCGACCGGAACCGGAATTCAGGATTGCGTCACTTTAAAATTTCACCAAGACTAGAGCTCAGAGAGTGATGTTAGAGCTAATAACATCTACATGATAATACAGTTACAGAGAGGTTTTTCAATGAAGTTGAGGGAAATAACACATAAAATTTAATTCCAAGCTTTTGGCTTAATGAAAAAAGCATACTTTTTTGGTCAACTGATGATGATGAGCGTGCGTGAAGAAGAAAAAAATCTGGAAGAGAGTAGGTACTCAAAACAGTGAAATTTGTGAGCATGTGAAAGTATTCTATTTCTTGAAAAATGTCGGAACGGATGACTTTCAAGAAAAAGGACTACTTCATAAATAGTGAAACAGATGACTTCTTTAAAGACGTCTTTTTTAAAAAAGTAGTCGTATCATGTGTAAGTAGTCCATTTAGGAGGACTTTTGTGTGAATGAACGTCTTTTCAAAAGACGCCCATTAATGTAAAAGGTGTCCTGTCTATAAAGGAATTAATTTAGTTTCTACACAATTATTTGAAAGATGTCTTTCATAACTATTTCGAGCTAAAAAGACATCTTTCAAAAAAACGAACGTCATTTGAAAAGACGTCTTCTTTCTGAGAGACATCTTTTTTTCCCTGAAAGACGTCCACTTAGGCCTTCTTTCAGAAATAAGATGTCATTTTTGATAACATGCTAGGCAGCACAATGAAATCATATATCACATGAAAGGTCAAGTCATCTGGGAACATGATCAAAAACATGTGTATCTATTACTTCCCGACTTCTAGATTTTCCATTTTATTAAGTCAATTAGCCAAACTGGCCTACTTAGAACTTTTATTTGGTACCATTTTGCCTTAGTTGACAGAAGTAGTCTTCAAGGGGATTATTTCCCTCAACTTCAATAAACATCATAACTAATTTAAAGAGGCATTAAAAAACCCAACACCAAGGCTCACAGTTGGGAAAAAGCTTCTCTCCCCCTACCCCTCAAACTCGTTCTCTTCACCATCTTCATCACTATTGCTCTCATATTCCCCCCCAACATAAACACCACCCTTCAAGACAAACTCTTTATCTTTTGGCAACCTCCAAGACAGCTTATCTCTTCTTTATTATTTCAATTCTTGGATCTGGATTCTTGTTGTAGTACTCTTCAACACCTTGATAGAAATCTGAATTCATCAACTCCATAATATCATACAATTTCTCATCCTGACAATCAGAAGGCAGCTCCATATCGAAACCATCATAGCAAATCAACACACCATAAAACCAACAACAACCATCAACAGCTTGAAGCTCAGTTCCATACTTCTTGTCGGCTCGGCACCTGATAAGAACAGCACATCCTTCTTTAAGAGTGAACCCATTGCTCCCATCCTCCAAACACTTGAAGGACAATCCACCATACTTCAATTCAATGATTTGCTTGTGATACTGATTGCCCTCCTTCTTGAACAATACCATCTCCCATGGCTCATACCAATTTCTGAATTTGTATGCTTTCTCAACTGGACAGTCCTTCACCCCTTCATTTTCCCACATATCTGAATTGTTTTAAGAGAGGAGTTAGGTAGAACAACTATTCATTGAGAACCAAAATTACAAGCATCCAACCTACCCATATTCATTGTGTTGAAGTCCTCATCATTCATCAACCTACCATGATGCCTCGACAACGCATTCCTGGCAATAGATTTATTCATGCTATGAGCTGAACAAATAGTAGCCTGTTTCTTGGTCTTATCCGGAGTAAGTCGGCTTCTCTGGCCACCTCTAGTCTTCTTGTTTTCCTTCCACATATGCTCTGCTTCACCAATTCCAGTCATCTTTGAACAAACAATACAAGCAAGCTTACCCAGCCATTCTGTGAAGATTAGAGAGTACCTCTGATGCCAATGATAAGATTGTAAAGAAGGATCCTCCGCAGCAATCCAAATGCTCATCTTCTTGAAGTAGCCATTCTTATTCTGAAAGTCTTGCAACTCACCCAAAAACTTATCAACCATAGCAGCCTTCTTGCGCTCCCACACGTCCTTGTTCTCAATATAACCAGGGAGGAACAACTTCACAAGCAATCTCTCACAGGCAAGTCTATCCTCAACTTTGGTGTTCTCTTTGGCATCGGTGTGAACCCTTGGATCAGGACTCAGGACATAAGCAACATGCACGTAGTCAGTCAAAAGTTGTTCCTTGTAGAACGCCCAGTGCCTCTTGTACCAGTACTTGAACTCCGTGAAGCAGTCCATCGTATCAACTGGAGCAGGCTCCTCATCTCCTTTGGCAACTGATTGACTATCAGAGGCTGCAGAGTTGTTATCATCCTCTTCATCTGAAGAAGATGCTTCATCATCTATGGAAAAATGTACAAGCGGTGAGTGTCATGACACTGCAACAAATAAGGAAGAGGCAAACTCACCATTAATCTCATCCAAACCCTCTGTTTTAGCCTTACCTGCCTTCTTACCAGGGGTGATTTCATTATACTTGATTTGCTTCATGAGACCCAGCCTGACCATAGGTGCCTTCCCCCATTTTTCACAAACATTATCCAAGGATGGCTCAAGTAGTTTGTCGATCTGATGAATGCTAAACTTTACTTGTCATAGACACCAATCCTTTTGTCTGCAAGTCGAAGCAGTGAGTACAATGGAAAGAGCAACTGACAAACAGCATAGTGATAGTCCCAATACACATCCAATTTCAACATCGCCTTGAGAGGGTTGAATTCTTTGCCAAGATCAGCAAATACCTTGCTATTGATGCATTCGTCAAGAGTCTGCTTGATGCGCCAAACCCTCATCAATTGAATCGCCTCACCACCCATCCGACATGCACTTGGCTTGATGAAGTCAACAGGATGACCATTGTTATTTACTTTGGATATCCGGATGTAATGGGAGCATGGAGCATGTCTTTGTGCTCCAAACACATTCTGTATCTGCATGGGAAGCAAGATAGAGGTGAGTATTCTGGTATAACAAGGGAAAACAATGCACAACTCACCCATTATGCTATATGACAAAGCTCGCTGATAGGCCTCAATCTCATCACTTTGTCAAATACAAGAGAGATGACATGCTCTACTGCAGGCACAGTGCTAGCTCTGGGGAAGTGAATCGTGAGTAGCTTTGCCGCATTTTGAACATTACTTGCACCGT
>JALLPC010000301.1:0-14447 GCA_036940045.1 Stephanocyclus meneghinianus | reverse complement strand
ACATACGATGGCTGGTACTACACGTCACGAATTCGGTGGAGTATCACATTTTATTTTCAAGAATGATAATATATAAAGAACTGTGACAACCCCTATTTTACCAAATATATAGAAAAACAGCAAAAGACGCCGCAGCTGATCTTGTGTTGTGCCATGCCCTACAATCTCCTACACTGATGTATGTTCAAGGTCGAGCGAGAGTGGTTTTCGCACCGCGTGAGGAATTCCGTCTCCCTTTTTGCGCCAAGCGTGTCGGCCGTCGACTTTGATGATCCATGTTGCGCTTGAAGCAGCGCAACGAGAGCTCCGGTAGTGGCAGCTCGACGGTGGACGGCCATGACACCAATATCGCGGCCAACCTGTCGAACTTGTCGACGACGCCGACGTTCTCCAATCTCGCCCGCGCATCGGCGCCTGTCCAGCGTGCACCGACCGCCGCTGACGCCGCAGGAACCGCAGACGACGTTCAAACCCCGCACGAGAGCAGTCCCAACGACGACAACGCGGCGCAGCTCGAATCCTTTTCGGGTCCTTTCTACAGGCAGCCCGTACCACTGTCGACGTTCTCCTTCTCGCGAATGCCAATCATACCGCCATCGCGCATGCAGCCCATCGCCAATGCGGCAGAAATCGCTAGTTGTGTTCCGTTGGCCGACGGCAGGGCCACCTCGCTTACGCAACCAGCCCACGCATCTTACAATTCGCAGCCTTTTCTTCCCAGAGTAATTCAAACCGACAATCACAGTGCACACGAACACGTGGGGAACAAATCGTGGACAAACTTCATGTTCGGACGGGGTTCTTCACTCACTGGCACAGTCACTGACAACACCACAGCTACAGACGTTGGCATGGCCAGCAGCCGTTTCGATGCCAATGGGACTTCAGACCAACTCAGCTGGGGATCTCGTACATTCACGGAGAAACGAGGGTGTGTGTTCATCATTTGTTGAATCCAAATCAGGGACAAAAACCTTACAACTACCTCATTACACATGCCTTTGTTTTTTCAAACATTCTTGCAAACAAACAGGCCAAGAGGAGGAAGAGGCATGTCTCGACCGCCCATGTCACCAAATCCATCAAACACACTACAACAAACAAGAAACTCTTCTAGAATCATGGGGAGGGGAGGAGGACGACCTGCCGCCCCCCACCCAAATGCAGTGGAAGAATATGATGGATCTGTCGACACCTCAGTTGCCGGCGAAACGTCTTCCGTGCATTCCGAAGTTCCGGAGGTGCCCTTGTCTACTGGCCTCGTGTCTCTCAGTATTCACGAGGCGCTGACTTTCGATGGAGTCGAATTGGCTCTCCACCCTGACGTATTCGTTTCTGTCCCGTCGACCACAAAACTTGACGCGGGGATACATGACGATGGCACGAAATCACCGGGGACTTCCGAACAGGTGCAAACAAAACAGCACAATCGTATCCGTCCCGGAGATCTCGTGGAGATACGAGTTTGGACTCTTAGACCTGGTGCCAAAGTAGATTCAAATACAAAGACGTCATCCTCTAACACAAGCTCTGCGCTCAAGGCAAACTCCACTATTACAGGAGGCTCCAATTATCATTCGCGAAATCCCTCTTTGATAACATTGTCGTCAATACTCTCGCCCGGTGGCGTACAAGGAGTGCATGCCTCGCGAGGTAGTGGAATGTATCTTGGCAATACACCCTTGTTGAACACCCCTCTATCTCTTACATCTCCGGGAGATAACGTATCGAATGACACGACATCCATACCTCCACCACTTCCATCAATCATTGGAGGCAATGGACCATCTCCCACGGCCCGAAGTTGCGCAAGTTTTCAATACACAGAAATAGAGGATCGAGGCTCATCGAATAATTTATCAGATCTCCAAGGAGAAAATATCATCGACAACTTTCGTCAAAATGAACAAGTGTTGAAGAATACTCCCAGCACCTCGAATTTATCATCGATGGCGTCGACTCTGTTGACGGGAGTAACGATTCCGGATTCTTTAGTACCCAGTGTGCCATTACTCTCTCAGAACAATATGCCATCGTTTTCAACCGTGGAGACTGATTCGTTGCAGGGACATAGTCGTGATAGCTCTCTCATCACAAACTCATCAGCGATGCACGTAAGTTCACAGGTTCACATTACGAGCTTGCCTATTACAATTGGCTGTCATAAAATTAGTCTCAACATTTCATGTGGCGTTACAGAGCAGAGACAACTCTCTCATGTCTCCTAGTCCTAGTTGGTTGATTGGAGGGGGGGGAGGTGGCACTGGTGGAAGTCCATCGGCGAAAGATGAATCTACCGTAACTTTTCCTAATTCTGTTTTTCGCGGCGACACAAGCTCTTCGACATCTAAAGTCCCCCCACCCTCTCATCCTCTTGCGGGAATTTCACAACATTATCATCCGCCCTTCTCAAAGAACCTAATCTCTTCTGCCCCTCTTTCCGTGACACCGCCTTCGTTGGCTTTTACAAACTCAAGCAGAAAAAATGCTCCCCATTCTTCGTCAACATCTGTGCAGCGCCCGCCTTTAGCACCCTCTCACGAAGTTTATGCATCAACGTCAGGTGAATTGGGGGTGAATTCTATATCAAAAACACTGTCAATGGATTTGATATCCGAAGTAGAAAGTCCAGAGCGGTCACAGGATGTATTGCATCAACGGCACAGCTCAGTTCCAGCATCAGAGTTTTTGTCGACAAACATCGATGGAGCAACCAAACCAAGCAAACTTCTGAATCTATCAACTGCATCAAACATTGTGCCTCCTTCCACACTTCCAAAACTATCGGAAACAGACGATGCCAATAACGTACCAAGCCATGTTGATGAAGAGGACAACACTATTGACAGGATCCATAAGACACACTTTGTCCGTGTTTCGTTTGTCATGCCGATTACAGAACGGAGTTTATCTTGTATCAAGAGTGGAGCGCGAACGCAGGTGTCTTTGCTAAGACGTGGTGAGTACATGGATTGTTCACAGTTGACTATTTGTTGAAGTGAAAGTTATTTGTGTGTTTATCCCAACACTTTTCGCGAATACGATACAGTCGCCGATTTGTACAAAATTAATGCCTTTTGCCCTGTCACCGTCACTCGAGTCATGAAAAAGGACGAGGCATATGTTCGCCAATCTAATGCGGCAGACTTTATCACTGTCACAATGAAAGATCAATTTGTGAGCAGGTGAGATCCTTTAAGATGTGTTCTACTTCTAACCTTATCTGCGTTCAATCTTACTTCTGATTGTGTTTAGACGAGATATGTATTCTTTTCAAAAGAGGTGAGTTTTTACTTCTCCTCTTGTTCTTTGTTTATATCACACCCACCTAAGTTTGCTTGTCTCCTTACAGCTTCTTGAACGACTGGGTGTATGAGGGCAAAAGGCTTGTTTTCGATGGTATCCGTACTAACGCGAAGGTAATTCGACATGGGAATCACGCCATAAAATCGGGAATCATAACGGAAGACACAAAAATTACTTTCAGAAGCAGGAGCGCGCGTGAGTAAATAGATTGTCAATGTCATGTCATTCCATCCGCCACACAAACTTCATGAGCCTGCCTTGACTGTGTTTATTTCTTTTGTTATTATCAGGAATCATTTGGTTGGTTCAGATGAGTTCAGAAATGTGGGATTTTGCATCTCCGTACGACACTAGCATCAACCACAAGACTCATGAGCCTACATGTCATATCTATTTTGATAAATTTGTGGCATTTTGTCACAGACTATTTGCCAAGTGGAAGAAACTTGATTTGACACACAATTTAACAGTCATTTATTTCAGTCGTACTTACCTGTACAATTGTGTGCAAGAATCAACCAGAAAAGAGATTTTGCTCCCGAGTTTTTCGCAAACTAATGTTTCGCCAGTCCATGTAGATGCAGATGGCAGATTTTATGAGGACCACTACAAAATTGTGATAGAAAATGAAACGAGGGCTGATTGGGAATCTCTTATTCCTATTATGAAAAGAGAATTTTTGAATTATCCAAAAGGCGTGAAGTGGGATCTATCGCCCGGCAATGAAAGAATTCCATCAACGGCGTCACAAGGAAATGTTTTAGAATCTATCAATATCACACTTAATTTGTTACATCTCCATTATGTCGACAGAGATTTGCACCGAACTGGTAATAGTCTTGTTGTCATCACTCCAGGCAATGGGTAGGTGTCTTTCGGCAGTTCTGTGGCTGTTTTCGCTCAACTTCATGTTGCGCTAATGATGTATTCATTATTTGTCGGCGCATCAGAGTATTTGAGATCGACAAAAATCTCGCAAGTATCACAAAGCAGGTAATGTTCAAATTGCAACCAAGACTCTCCAGGTTCAACACTAACTGTTTTTTAATCGCATTGTGTTCTAGAGAATGATGGACAACGGGATAGGCTCCGATATGCTCAGTCTCAGTCTACCTCCTCTGCACATAGCACCATTTTTTCTATATAAAGAGAAAGGAACGTCCAGTGCAGAAGAACTCCAAGGTTTCGATGATTGGAAGGTGTTTTTTGAAATTCCACACTGGGTGAGTTTAGGTTTTTTCGTTGATGGTAATGAGATATTTTGCCTCCCTGATTGGCGATTCTTGTCATCCACTGCCACAGATGAATTTATCGTTTGTTTGCTACGACGACGAGGAAGAGCCCATGCTTTACAACCAAAACGGTCCATCTGATTCTAACACGGCAAAGAAAGAATTTGATACCATTTCTCATACGTGGCATTCGTCAAACGGGCTGCTAATTAAAGCAATCATTAAGCCTCTCCCCCTTTCGAAGCCACTACCGGATGGAGGTCACAACTTGGCGGGCAAGTCGCAGTACAAGCATATGATTTCAGACAGAGATTTCGACGATATCCTTCAAGCTTGTCGGCCACGAAACAGAGGGGAGCGCGGTTCAGGCTTGCCAGTACCTCTAGCATCGTTGATTAACAAAATGGCCACCACGGCCGTTTGTTTCCCGTGCAATGGAATCGCTCCATCGCAACAACAGGTTATTGGTAACTTCTCTCGTCAACGCATTTTATTGGATGATCAGTTATCACCTCAGCAGATGATAAATCATCGCTTAAGAGGTAGGTATCTCGAGTGGGGAGCAGTGAACTTTGAAAACTACAACGCCCAGTGGATGAACGATGTGCCCAAGGATGATTCAGGATCGCAGTCAAGTCCATCAAGCTTTGTTAGCTCTGGAAGTTGTATCTCTTCATTGCAGCCCGGCGGTCTTGTCCTATTACAGTCTTCTATGTCACTTGACGACGGATCATCTCACAATACGTCAGAGAGAAGAGAAGACAATCACGTCAAGGATTTCGGCCATGACGATTCCATGTCATCATGTTTTTTGACAGATGTAGCTGTTCTGAAGAAAATCATGTCTAATTACGACAAAAACGCCTTTTCCAAACCTCTCAAACATCAACCTGAAAGGTTGACAGACCATGGTTTTCCTGCCAAGCCGAGCTGCCCTTCACCTTTGCTCGATAGAAGTGGTATAGAGGCGGCGTTGGAGCACTATGATAATCCCAGAGAAGATCGAAACAAATCTGTTAAAGAACTGCCTTCGGCAGTAAGAGCTGCTGGCACGAGAGAAAACTCATTCAAAGTATTAGAGGAAGCATGTACACGGTCTATGGCACTATCTCCGCATGGTTCTGGGTTAACGCCTTTTAGTTTTGACAGGCGCATGGAGGGCCTTCGGCCCAGTGTCATGAGACTCGTTGCGCCAGAAGCGCTGTCTGGCAGTCTCAACCCTCTAGGAAGCCGTCGTAAGAGTTTTTCCGTCTTTCACGACTCTTTTCGACCCGTTGGGGAATCCGGGAGATCAACGCATCTAAAAACACCCAAACATCATCACCCGAAGATCCCTCCAGTGCAACAAACCCTGAGCAAAAATCAGCCGAATCGTGGAGAAAGGGTCCAGCCACATCAGCATGTCACTCATCGGCGTAGACGGAAGCACTGGGTTTTGAATCCTTTTAGGCAAGACGACGAGGATGAAGTGTTAGCAAAGAAGACACATAATCGTCGTAGATGGTCACACGTGTTCCCTTTGGGAGAAGAGGAGTTCAAACGCCATGCCGGGCCGAATTGGAAATCACTTTGCCAACCAGCAATTTTACCAATAACAATAGATTTTCATCCATCAACAAAAGAGCTGCAGGATAAAGAAAGATTCCGTATAAAGCAATACTCAGTCACACTTCCTCCAATGAACGAAACAAATTACAAGAGCCACACAGAGCTACTTGATGAGTTAGTGGTGAGGTTGATTTAGTCTCGTGTCGAGCCCATCGTTATCCTCTCAAATTATCTTATCTGCATGACAGGCTCAACGGATCATTCAAGACTTTCAAATTGTTCCTCGCGCCATCATATCATCTCGCCGGGATGTATCAGATAACATCTTGGAACACACCTTAAGCATGGGTCACAAAATCCAGCAACTTTCATACAACCCAAGTAATGACTCTGTCGATGTGATTCAATACTATGCTAATTTTGCGGAAAACGAAAACCCTCAGATATATCGTTACTCATTATGGTCGACACTGATGCAGGCAAGAAAGCTTCACACTGATATTGGCTTGGAATATTCCGATCATGTAATGCTTGACATACTCTGTTATATCTTGCAACAGGACTACGTGAGTGTGGCCCAGACATTTACCAAGTACACCAGCCCTTACAAGTGGAATGAGGTGGACATGCTTATAAGTGGAGACGCCATCACACACATATTAGAAGGTATGCGATATCCAAGAATATCGTTTGTTATAATCCCTGATCATTTTTCCAATCCAAATGAAGAAAAAGAGTACGTCAGTAAGTTCCAGCGACTGATAGATTATTTTATTAAGCTACATCCTAAAGATCCCGAAAACAAGACAGACATCGAGATTTACACAACAAATGATTCTAACCCAAGAAGCAGTTTAGACGACAAGCGTTTTGTAGTAGACCTCAGAAAGCGTTGTGATGAGAAGTATTCCTGGATGGAAATGGTTCATGATTCTAACTGTGACACTAGAAGAACTTTCCGTATCACTATTCAATGGCTTGTAGCCGTTTCTGCCAAAATCGAACAACAAGCACAGCTTCTTCAGAGGAGATGCACTCAATATGGCCTGAAACTTGTCAGCGTGCCACATTACTCAGCTCTTCGATCGTGTTTTTTGAATCCAGTATGTGTGATTTGTTGAAATACGATCACAATTCAACTTCGTTGCTTTGTAGCTCAACAGAATTTTGTGTCCCCTCCTTTCAGTTCGTAGTTCCTTTAACAATCCCAATACGGAACAAGAACATTGTCGATGTGGTGGAGTGCGCCCTAACAAAGAAATTTGGTTTTGTATATGATGGTTGCCATATGTCTGACCCAAACGAGTTGGACAACTTGGATGGATTCGATTTCTTGATCAACAAATGGTCTATCAAAAAGAGGAAGAAATTTGTCCCAGCCAATCAATATCTCCATCGCAGTGGTACACTTTTTGGACGAATTCTTCGAGATTCAAAGGGATGTGCCATCTTTATCTCATACTTGAACATGCGTCATGTAGGTAGTGATGTAAAACTACGAAGTGTGGCGAGAAATATCTTCCGTGATGTGGAATACTTCATTGCAAATAACAATGAGAGCTGAGTAAATTTTACTGCTCTCGAGATAACTTGGGATTTGAAGATATTTTAATGATCGAAACAAATCATTTTTTAAAATGTGGTCATCAGCAGGGGGTTCAGATCGCGTGAACATGCAATGCCAGAGCGTTAAGTTTAAGAGACGAGTTTACTCAGTTTGAATCGCTTATCTAGTAAGTAGCATTTTTGCTCACCATCACTCAAATGAATCATAATCTCACTGAAAGTATTTGCATCAAACCGACCTCTTCAAACATCACCATGACCTGATACCTTAGAGGCATGTCTATTGGTCAATCTATCATCCACATAGTTTTAATTAAGCTTTTCATTTGTGAATCAGAACAGGCCGTGACAGGGAAAGTAGCCTGAAGCTGTGCCAATATTGGCCGTGCTGCACCGCTGATTGTTGAAATGTTGTGGACTTGTCCAATCATTAGATTAATATCAACTTGGAATACCTGGATGATTGTCGTGTTTCCTTGCTGTTTCTCTGCACAAAGTAAATGATGTTGCAAAAAGAAAGAAAAATATTACCATATTTCTTCCAATCGAAAATAAATAATCTTACCAACCAATACGGATCTCCTTGCTAATGCACTCCAAAGTCTAAAGTTTGACACTCATTTGATGCACTTCAACGAATCTGTTTTTCGTCGGATGGCATGCAATTCGTGACCTAATCTTGTCCAGATTTGTCAGGAGTGAGCCGTACTTTGACCGCAGAACATGAATGGTTCTACCTCCTGATGTTGCTGTCATGTTACCAAGAGCACCTCATCATCTCCCCTCAACGAAAATTGATCGACGATCCAATGCCATCTTCATCAAGCAAAACAATTTTCATCTAGTTATGCTGCAGTTTCTGTACCCTCTCTTTGTTTTTCTTGACGGCCTACAAACAGTGAACACAACAACCCATTTCTGGTAGCATCTTCTGCTGCCACATATCACCCTCACTATTTCAATCAACAAACTGCAAAATATCAAGTCAAAAACTAGGGCTAGCATGACTGAAAGCATTTGGCCATGACCTGCTGGTTTGTTCATCCAAACAATCAGAACAACCAAGCTGAGCTCAGAGAGAATGAGAATGCTTATTAATCATTTGGTCAATGACTGCCAGAAGATTATTCTTCACTTTCTCCATTTTAATCATGGTCACTCTTCAACGCAAGAAGGTCATTCACATTGAAGAGCTAGATTTTTTGGTAATGGAGGGCACATTCAACCATGGCTGAATTGGTGAAGTTGGGCCATTGGTTGCTATTTCAGCAAAGTTTAGAGAAGCATAGAAATTATGTGAAAAAAATCAGCCCCTTAGTTTATTTTTGGCAAAAATATTCACACTATACAAGCATCAAATCCAACAGGAAGCACTAAGAATGGTCATGAACATGTATATTAAGTGCACTTACTCAACTCCTGGACAGATAATCATTCAAAGTAAGGAATTACACTTTTTGTGTGTTGGTTGGGGCTGTGATCAACTAAGTTTCACCTTACTGGAATGCCGCTCAGATAGTATTGTAGTGGGAAGTGGCTGATATGGAGTTAATATGATATTCAAAATCTTGCTTCATAAATTTTTTACATTTCAATACCAAAATTAAATCTGACTTTCCACCCTACCGCTTGTTTGATGATTGTCAAAAATGAATTGATCCCACTCTATACATAATAGGCCCTCCAGTTTCATTCAAGTCATGACGTATCCTTGTTCAACATCATTCATGTTCATTCATTATCAATCATGGCCTATCAGATCTTTTAAATTTCACTCCATTGTAATCAATGTCAAAAGGGCCAGTTGACTTGCATTTACTGTCATTCAATTGCAAGAGCTAATCATTGAAGCCCAATGTCACCTGATGCAATACATTGCGGCATCAAATGTCACAATGATTGTGCAGGCATATTTCTTCTTAATATAACTATTGTCAATTTTACTATTCCTACACATCAACTCAAATGGTGTATTTGTTGAAATAAATACTCAATCAATGCAATATTCAATCAACTCCAATGAACCTTACCCAAGGCTCTAAAAGGACAAAATGCTGAAAATCCTCATTTTGGTGCAGTTAAATTGATGTATACACTGAATATTGTATTTCAATGATCAGATTTGGCACCATGCAGTGGATGCAATATTGTATCATCAAATGTGGCAGGTATAGTCAGTCATCAAATGTGGGAGGTATTGTCAGTTTGGCCTAAAGAATGGTTAAATTCTTATTCTTGAAGCAAGGACAAATAATCATGCAGATAAGGTGCTTATTTCTATATAACTCATTTTATTGATAGTCAAAAACAATACAAGTAAAGGTACTTCATTTAGATCTAGCCTATACTTGTGATGAAAAATATAAGAAGTTTGTTTTTGATCAAGACATGAAGTCACTTGGAAAAATATGTGAATGCAAGTTCACAGACAATTGTCTGATGTGTCATCATCATTCAACACGTTTGTTTAGACTCATCCATACTATGTCATTGATGCCTTTTGCATGCCAAACTTGGCCAAACACATCATTTATCATTTTGTCCTTGTTGTATATTATGTCTTTCATAACACAGTATGATACTGCATTTGTTGTGTCCTGTGTGATGGGACTTACTTTTTTGCATCAAATGTGTACCAGCTGTTGCAACACAAAACTCATTTCAACTATTTGCCACCATCAGGGCAACTTGACTTTGTGATACATTAATTTTGCCCATGACTCAACTTGTGGGTGCTTTTTCATCCCAGTTGTTTTTATGCCTATGTCTCAGCATTACAATAAGAGGTATATGTGAGTTGGCCACTGATCATGTTTATGTTGCTGACAGAGCACAATATTTGGGCTTCTTGTTATCAAGTGGGTACATTTCCATGTATCATGTATGTGCACTTCTGCTTCCACATTTTTCAATCATTTGCACAACAGTGGACAATCTGTCTATCAACATGAGCACTTCTCTTTTAAATGTCTGCAGTCTCATTATGTGGATAGTGACTGTCCTCCAGTGTAAACAGAAACTAGTACACCTTCATGAGTTTTGTGAAGTCCTCTGGCTCATCCTTGGTGAATTTTCATGATCTTTTGACTGTACACTTAGTAAATGTGTAATTAGTACAGATCCATCTCCTTGTCATCCTTCACTTCCCCTTACTTTGAAGGATTCTGGTAAACAGTTGCTGCACATTCTTGAGCTGCAGGTTGGGGACAACTTGATCAGCATACACAAAGAGCCTTGATGCTGCACATACCCTCAATGGATTCAAAGTTGGAGTTGGATTGATTGATCTTGTTTTTCATAGAGACAAGTTTGGTGCAGTGATGACTGCTGTCCTCCCATAATTTATCAGCCGTTATTTTGATGGAATGCTTGGAATTATTGTGGGTAATTTATGGCCTGTTCATTTTATGGTTCAATTATTTATCACACATGATGGTATGGTATGCAATACTAATTATCTGCATGATGTGAATGATGTGTGTGTTGGATGGTATGAATGACTCACTGGCTATACATTTTAGGTGTGATGGTCAAGTACCCCTTCATATTTTCTAATCTAAATTTTGTTAGATTTGTAAAGCTAACTCCTACTTAAGTAGCAGCATGCATATACATTATTGATCAAAAATAAATAATGAATTGGAAAAATGTAGGTAGCATCACGGAAGAAACTAGTAATTGTAATTAATCAGATAAAAAGCACAAATTGCAAATTCTATTTGCATGTTTATCAAAATTGGTTATAAACAGGTGACTAATGCATAAACTTCAAATCACATTTCCCTGGGAACACAAATTTTTACATTGCACCAAAGTTATCTGTCTTGAACTCTCACTTCAACTTCAAAATGCACTTCACCACCAACACAAATTGCTGTTCACCTCAATGAAATCACAAGTTAGAAATTAATCATTGATTCTTGTTATCAAAAATTTTTTACAAGAAACTATTTCAAGAAAGGAGTGGATTTTGTCCACAGAGAAAAGAGAGCCTTGAGACATGGTGATATATAAAAGAGATTGAACAAGCTAGTAATGTGCAGTACATGAGCAGGGAGGGGGGAGCAACTTAGATTTAATTAAGCTTTCTGTAAAGTAAAGTGTGATTTGCAAATCTTGGTTGATGTATCCCTATTGTTGACCAAAATTTGTGTAAGTTACACAAGATTTGCATAAATTTACACATTTTTTGCCATCAAAACAAAAAATATATATTTGAGTATTTATAGATCTGTGATCTTTGTTTTTGATATTCTACATTAAAAATACTACACCTATACACCAGAAGAGCTTGCAACAGAGTGTGCCACCAAGTGTCATCCTTGTGTTTGACCTCTTTTTTCTTCTGTTAGACAGAAAATTGAATAGAAAAGATTGCACAAATTATAATTTTATATTAAAAAATATGATAAAAACATATAGTTGTACTCAACATTCACATTTAATATTGCTTTAGATTAGAAAAAGATTTTTGGATTATTTATACAAAGAACAGGCCCCCTAATACATTACTTATTAATTGCTTCATAATTAGAGATGATCCAAAATATCACAGTCCAAAAAAGAACCAGATGAAGAAGTCTGAATGTACCAAGGAATTTTTAACCAACAATGATCAGAATAATGCCTTGAGTTATTAAGTTGAGAGCCCTCATTATGCATCTCCCATGCCCAAATAAACAAACAGATAAAATGTAATCTATTTACTTTGTCTTGCCTTTCTTGCACCACAAGCTTCAATATTTACCCAATCAACTTTTCCTTACCATATACAAGATAAATCCACATAAATGCAGTATCCTGCTATCCCAGAGGTCTCTTGTATATTTTAAAATTAAGTATAGACACATATGGTATCATGAGAAAATTTTTAATGCACAATTTATTAATTACACAAATATTTAGATTCAGCATTAAACATGATCCCCTGGGGTTTTAACCTGGAGGTGGCTTACATATTTTGAAAATAAGTATGAACATATCATTGTTTATTGACTACCAGCTTAACTGTAGTACTGTTGCACCCCCTTTTGAAACAAAAAAATAAATTCTCGTCAATTTTCTTTGTTCCCTGATGACTTTTTTCACAGCCATAGCAGTGGGATTTCACTTAATATAACAAATTCGGCTTTTAACAAGCTTTCCATTGGTATGTGGGTTGATAGGGTTATGACTACTGCTTCCCATTCAAAATCTCCTTCAAGTGTGGATCATCTAAAAAATGCATGGTCCTCATTTCACATACAGCCTGGTGATCACTGCAGAGAACCTCAGGTAGCCTGGTAATGATACCTTTAATTTGAAAACTTGTTTTACTGATATTTTCCCAAACCACAGACAAAAACATGAACACCATGAGATCCAATATCACCAAATTCAATCGCAGTGGACTTTACAAATGAGGTCCCATCTTGTGACCTAAAAGGTCAAATTGACTCTTATACATGCAAAGATTGAATGAAGCCCCGTAGGTCACAATATGGGACATGTATTTTTGTGATTTCTGTAATCTCTTCTTGCCTTGCAAATGATGAGCCATGGCCGCATTTTGTTTGCACCTTCCAATGTGCAACTCACTAGATTTTGCTGATTACCATGATAAAATACAATCTACCATCCTGAAGTAGGCAAAAGAGAATGATCATTTGAGTCAATAAAATAATTCTAATTAAAAAAGAAACATTTTTACTCCAAGAATGAAAATATTTTTTATGAGTTTTTATGTTATGTGACTCCAGTGTAATTAGAGAATGACTTCCATCAAATGGGACCTGTTGATTGTTGAATTGTTGTAGTCCTTCTCCTTCAGTTGTGACTTATGCAACATAAGTCAATTGGTTGATTCTATAACAGAGCAGAATTGGTAGAGATGCCTCAAATTGCTTCGCTCACAAATTTTTACAAATGGCATCTGTTAATTGTTGTATTTCATACCCTTTCTTGATCCATTGCAGCACATGCAGTATAAGTTGATTGTTTGATAATAAAACACACCATTTCAAAAAGATAGTTGCTGATCGGACAAAATTATTTATCTTGCATGATGATAAAGAATATAAAAAGTTTATGGAGAAAAATCAATAATAAAACAAACCATTTTGAAAACATACCCCTTGTTCAATCCATCAAAAATATTTCATTTTTCATGTTGATAGAGGGGGGGCACAGGAGTGGGAGATGGGCAGTCACTACAACAGTTTAGGAACCAAGAGAGCAACAAAAGAAAGGAGATGCAATAAAATTTAAAATGTAAAATCTTACCATAAACATTTATGTTGATGGTAATTAGAAAGAGTCATTCGTAGCAGGGGAAGCAGGTGTGATCCTCAAAACAGCCAGTGGTGGATAGAAAATTATCAGTGACAAAAATGTTATGATGCGAGAAACAAAATTTTGTTGCTTCAGATTGTTCGTCACATTGATTGATTCATCCTGTCTGTTTCACCTGCTTATTGATATATCATGTTAGATCATATCTGATCATCGCAGATATGCAAGAATGGAAGGACTGTGAGAGCATACGTGTATATTACAGTTAGATAAGGTGTCCATGACAAATTAGTTGGAAATAAATGAAATGGGCAAACTGATTGTTTAACAAGATTTCTCATCCTGTAGAATTGCACCACAGCCTACTGAACACCCAGCTGTAGTCATGCATTAGTTTGAGTAGATCCTGCAACTTCCCAAAATTCTGTTAATTTTCAATGCCGAGTCGAAAAACAGGAGACTGTTCCTAAAACACTAGGGGTTGTCAAACTTTTGTTCATTGTCATTATCATTACAAAAATGGTT